>JAHPZR010046369.1:12500-15000 GCA_019787425.1 Platygyra sinensis
GAAGAAATAGTCGTCCAATCCTCCAGCTATTATTTAAAACTCCATCTAGAGCTGAAGTAACGAACGAACCGAATAAAAGCTCATTATGTTAGGTTGCAAAAATTCCCAGCACCCTATAAGGTGGCCGAACACAGTTCTCGCGCGTGCTTTTTGCAACACGTGCCACTAGGAAGGTTTGCAAAGAACAAACATGCCCGTCATAATAGACGCGGTCATTTTATTTACTCAACACCCGCACTAGCTGTGTTCTTTTTTCTCTATAAATGTGATACGCAGTGTATTTGATGGCTGTAGTCCTTATTACAGAGATATGTTAGAAAAGGTAACGATGCAAAAGAACCCTGCCCAATTTTCAGCTTTTGTTTGTTGCCGAAAAAAAAACCCCAGTTATAAATGCAACGGCATGCGCAGTTGCCTTTGAAAAATTGAGACTCGATTGTGCTTTAGCAGAATCCTGGCCGATTTCTAAACGATCCGTCAGTCGTTAGAATTTTCAAGAAATTTGTGCAGTAAAAAAATAGATCCAGAGACCACGTGAATGATCTATCGAAATAAAATCTGATTTTGACATAGGGAATTTTTAATAATACAGAAAAACGATGAACGGCGAATTACGAAAATCGCCTATGTTAAAATTTTATTAGAACCAGTGTTGACAGAAGGGTTTTAATGTCACATTCTTAGTGTGCAAAATACGGAAATAATCTAACGACCGGATTTTTTTTAAATAAACAAAAACCATTATTTAAGCCTTGTTTTCAACCAGCCCCGTTGCCATGGCAACAACACACACACTAGTCAAAATGCGAGAATAAATATTTCTGTGGTTAACCTTGACTCTTGCAAAAATTGGGCGCCAAGGCATAAATAGTTTAAAGTTATGGTGAATCAGGCACAGGGCACTGAAAACTGTGTTCGGCCACCTTAAATGAAAGTTTCTTTTTTTTTAACTTTAATTCAGTGATAAACAAGTGTACCCAGGCTTCAGTGCCTGCTCTTTTTTGCGCCTCAAAAGATTGACGCAGTACCGTATTGGACCAGATTGCAAAATTACAGAGAATCCTTTGCATACGAACACAACGGAGTAAGTTCTGTTCAAAATTTTCTTAGTCGTTCATTTCAGAATAGCATCATCGTTTTAGTCAATGAGAATCGTATTTGTAATCCAGCATTAGAATTGCTTCGTGCTCAATATTTTTGTCGGTTAGCTTTTTATAAATCATCCAGAACATTTGACATGCTTAAAAACAAATTACTTTGGTAGGGTAAGGGTTAAACGTGTAAATACCAATCGTATTTTATATTTGATGGATTACAATGTGGTTTTAGCGTTGAGGATGACTATCACGAAACATATTTATGTGCCCAACGTCTGTATCGAAACAAAATCCTGCAGATACGAGACAAAAGAGCAAACTGTAGCCCATGCCATACTACTCATTACTGATCAATAGCACATTTCAGTGAATTTAAATATCCTGTTGACCGTTTCGGCACGTTGGATCCTGTTATTCGTCCGGTTAAACTAAAATATCAATACCCTTACATCACAAATCTGTTGTTGATCCTTACCGTAATTATTCGAATAGACGCCGCGGCGTTTATTAAATTTTTGGCTCTTAAGACCGATGCGGCGTTGTTCGAGGGAGCGTTTATTGCAAACCTTGTAACAACAACTGCGAATTATTGTCATTAAATAACTTCCTACGCGCAGCACTGAGAACAACTTATTTGGGAAAGTCACTGGCAAAGAACGAGAGAAATCGGACTAGTTGTACCGGCAAGATTCTCGGCTGTTACCACGGAATAACATATCGCAGAAGTTTTAGGGAGAGAGCTAAGCAGCAAAGCTATGAAGTATAGCCAAGACTGGTTTAGATTGAATGTTGTCTTTTGTTTTTAAAGATAGGTACTTGAATTGCTTACATTGGTTATTAATAAATGCTTCGAATAAACGCCGCAATGTCGATGAAGATTGCGGCGTTTAATTGAGAGCGGCTTCTATTCGAGGGCGGCGTTTAATGATATTTTTGCTTGTCCCTGCGGTTTTTATTCGAGGGCGGCGTTTACTCGAGGGAAGCGTTTATTCGAATAATTACGGTATTTGTCGCCCAAAAAAAAAAGTGTGGTTGTTCCCAGCAGGGAAAGTGACTGTCAAGGTCTGCGAGGAATGTTGTGAGCGTCCACCTTCCATTCCTCCTCTTCGTCTATACTCTGTAACCTCCACACAGACATTCTCGGATTACTGTCAGCTGTGTCAACGTCCTGCTGGGAACAACCACACTTTTTTTGGGCGACAAATACCGTAATTATTCGAATAAACGCCTCCCTCGAATGAACGCCGCCCTCGATTAAACGCCGCAGGGACAAGCAAGATTATCATTAAACGCCGCCCTCGAATAAACACCGCCCCCAAATAACGCGCAATCTTTCTCGACATTGCGGCGTTTATTCGAAGCATTTATTGATAACCAATGTAACCAATTCAAGTACCTATCTA
>JAHPZR010046369.1:20000-29389 GCA_019787425.1 Platygyra sinensis
TGAATTGGTTACATTGGTTATCAATAAATGCTTCGAATAAACGCCGCAATGTCGAGAAAGATTGCGGCGTTTATTTGGGGGCGGTGTTTATTCGAGGGCGGCGTTTAATGATAATCTTGCTTGTCCCTGCGGCGTTTAATCGAGGGCGGCGTTCATTCGAGGGAGGCGTTTATTCGAATAATTACGGTATTTGTCGCCCAAAAAAAGTGTGGTTGTTCCCAGCAGGAAAGTTGACTGTCAAGGTCTGGCGGGAATGTGTGAGCGTCCACCTTCCACTTCCTCCTCTTCGTCTCTACTCTGTAACCTCCACACAGACATTCTCGGGATTACTGTCAGCTGTGTCAACGTCCTCTTCATTCTCGTTCACCTCAGAAACTTTAGACAAGGCCAAGTTGACTTTTTCTGCAGATATCTGAAGCTGTCTCTGACTAAATCATTTCGTGTCATGTCGGGGGCCATGGTTGTCTTCTGGCGGTTTGTTCTTTGTCTTACAGCAGATTCATATGCTAAAGCATAGTTCCGCATTTCTTCTACTGCTTTGTCCGAGAGTTTTACATTTGCGAGCTATTGGATGGAGGGGAGCTGAGGGAATATCATGTTCTGGGCCTGGATTCCAGGAGCATTTTTCACTTAAAAAGTAATAAACTGTCAAAGCCGAAAGGTGCTTAGTACTTTCCTTAATTAAGCTAAGTTAGATAAGATAAGTTGTCTCTGCAGTACTCCTTCTTTGACAGCAACATGTTTGATGTGGCTAGAAGAGTGGAGGTGTCCGACGTCAAGCGTCATGCAGCTGAGTAGATTGTCACCATCAAAAGACAGCGTAGAAAACAGTGAAGTTATTCTCTCCCGTCCTCAGACTATCATATCGACAGACCTAAAGGTTGCAGCAGAAACCAAGGCTTTGGGGTTCTTTCAGCGTTATTTTAGCCGGGCGAACCGAGTTTTCGTACTCAGTGAGTATTTCTTTGCAAAAGCTAACCTTTTCCACTGCAAGTGGCGATGTTTTTGGTGGAAGAGATTGTCCTTTCTTGTGCACTGAGAAAGCATCATAAAGGTTTCCAACTGACTTTTCAGAAAAATACACAACCGAGTCAAACTCAACGCAAAGACCAACTGGTTGTTGGAATTGGCATTCTGAGACAAGCCCAACTCGACTGCTTTCAACACCAGTACCTGGTACACCAGTATCGTCTGAAAGATGAGAGGTTCCAGGCGGGTATAGTAGAAGGAAACTTTCATTACGGTCATCACGGACCCGTCACAAAATAAAGACAAAAGACAAAATAAAGTTTATGTATGTATGTATGTATGTCACGCTTATGTGCGTCACTATTTTTAGTCATTTTTCACCACTGCATGACATCCAGCACATAAAAGAGAGAAAGTGAGATTTTCGAGGGAACGTTGAGATCCACCATCCGAACTTCCTAACAACCAAAATCCAAAATCCGCGCCCAAAAACTGGATGGAGCCGCGATCCGCTGTGATCATAGGATCCGCAGATCCGTTAAAATTTCGCTCTAAATCCAGAATCCGGGCTAAAATATTTACCAAATCCGCCAATCCGTAGACCTATTCACCCTCTTCTGCGTAAGAAAAGGTAAAAATGTGCAAAAAAAATAACGTGACAGTATCTGAGATAATGGTATTTAGAAAAAGCTATTTTAAAAGATCACAAGACTACTTTTAGAAATCTACAGTGGTATTAACCCTGTACACACTGCCCGGCCGGAGCTGAATTGGTAGACGGAGGTTTTTCTCTGGAAGCTCATTATATATTTCCGTCCACACTACGTTGGAGTAATTTAACGAGGACAAAACCACCCTCCATCTTGGATTTATGTTTGAAGAAAACTCAGTCAGGGAAATCACGTGATTATCGTGACGTCATCGTTTTCGAGCACAAAAAACGCAAAGCTTACCATTCGACCAATTAAAAATTGCGGGGCGAATTTCCAGAAATTTCCATGGGCAAATGGTATAGTCTTTTTCCAGTGTGGAAATCGATAATTGTTCGCTTGGAATTTTTCAATGATTTCTAGGTTTAAATCACAACGTTAGAAGCAAACAGAACACTGATAAGTCGACATCGTGACTTTTCATAGACCAAAACAGCAGAGATCTTGCACAAACCACAACGGCAGCGAAAATGTCGGAAAACAAGGGGTTTTATGAGTCGTACAATGGTTCTGCACCGTTATAAATCTTTGTACATTTCCCAGCCAACCTATGCAAAAGAAGCAACTACACCACGGGGGCATTATTTTTATAAAACGCTTTCTACACGAATTTAGCTGTAGCTAGTATTTATCGGCATATAAGTAGAAAGGTTCTAAAGTGTTTCTTTTATCGAATGCGTGTCGCCGTCATCCTTGCGTGAGATGTCCAACTCGCTGTGATCGCGGCCAAAAGAACAAGCTAGTGCTGAGTAGAAAATTGGGAATTTGCATAAATTCCGAAAAAGAGGACAGCCTCGTGAGGTATACCCAAATTTTCGAATTTTTTTTTCATGGAAATTTCCGTTCCATTTGACTTTCATCCTGGAATGTCCGGAATTTTCGGTTGAATGGTTTGTTTTTCGGATATCCAACAATTTCCGGATTTTCTGGAACTTTTCTCAGGAAATTTCTGTACCATTTGTCTCCGTTTCGGAAAATGTCGAAATTTTTGGTCGAAAGGTAAGCGCCCCTGGAGTCTTGAAAATTTTCCGTTTCGACGAGCGTTTTGGAAAAGCTCCGTTTTCGTGACGGATTAGTGTGGACGGCAGGCCTAAGCGTAGAAATGAACTCTGCGTTTTTAAATTTCTACCGCGAAGTTGCACGTCTCAGAAGATTGTTAATTTCATTACTGCCACAAAACTACTAAACTAAGTAAAAAAAATGCCAGATGATGCAATGTCTTATTAACAACATCGTGAGAGCACCAAGGAGGTTGGAAACTGAAAACCTTCCACGCAGCATACATGTTTGTCTATAACTCTTGAAAGTGCCAAGGTTCCCGTGCATTACTATTCCACTAAATTTAATGAACCTTTTCTTAGTTAGCGAAACTCCATGAGAATCTCTTAAGACGGACGGCATTCACAGTATTTACCTCCAATATGTATCGGTAAATTTCAAGCTATAATCTTGTACAAACAATCTTTTATTTGCTGCTTATTATTCAGTGTGGAAATATAATTGTATTTTTTTACTGTAAACCACAAAATCTTTTGGGGCTGTCCTTGAAGGCATCAGGTTTCTTTGGAAAGAATGGAATATTCTTACTATTAATATTCATGTAACAGTGAGAAACAAAAAGTGTTCGGTTTTCTCTATACTCCATTAGCTTTTATAACTTTTGTAGCTATATGCTAGCGCGCGCTCTGATTGGCTAACTTTTTTTATGAAAAAGTTAACAAATTGACGTCAGTTTTTTATGCGTCTGTCCTGTTATTGATCATGAATTTCGTCATAACATTGTCAAAGTAGCTGTGGATCCACGAGGACTACTTTGACAATGTTATGACGAAATTCATTGTCAATAACAGGACCGACGCATTAAAAACTGACATCAATTTGTTTTTTACGATAAAAAATTGTCGAATTGCCCGCTCTCGCTTGCTGACGCGTCGCATGGATTTCAAATTTATGTGTCTGTCCGCATATGGACAATAAAATTAAACCAATGAGCGCGCGTGAATTACTGCAGTTATCGTAAAAAAATGGATGGTTCATAGAGATGGTTCAGGCTGACGTCATTGTCGGTGAAATTTCTTGCCAGCTGTTAGGGTTTCTCGATGACTTTAAGGATTTAGAAAACGTGTCTGAAATGGTTGCAGAAACATCGGAAACGTCGAAAGATCAGCAAAGCGAAAGTCCTACCGGTGAAAACATCACGTCCACGTGCACGTGGACGTGTAGCGAAAAGTGCTGCCAGTGAAAACAGCACGTGCACGCTCAGGTGCAGAATTTGCAATTTGATCAGTGCAGAAAAAGCGACTTTTCAGCGTGAAAAATGTCTTGCTTTGTTGTAAAAGCAATGGACAATGTCTAACTTGCGTCCATCCGATTCGGGATGCACTTGGATAGTTAGGAGAACACTTAGGTACCTAGAGATGCTCTCGGATGCGCGTCGAGCATCTATTACGCTACCTGCGCGCTCTCCCAACTATTCGCGTGCATCCCGAATTGGATGGACGCACGCTAGACATTGTGTCCATTGTCCGTTCCTTAAAGTGGTACTATGATCAAAAAATCATTTCCTTTTTTTCTTCAGATTTTGAAAGTGTGTTCGCTTAACACCTAACTGGCAAAATTTTGAGCTTTGAGTTTTATCCGAAGGCTGTTTATTTTGAGTGTAAGTTTTGGATTTCAAGGTCCGCCATTACTCACGTTCAAAACTGGCCGACAGGACATCAGAGGGTTGGATCTAGAGAAAATGACGTCATTTACTCACTAGCTTAAGATTTCAACGTGTAAACGCAATTTATTATATATGCAAAACACGGGTTTAAAAGTCTGAAAGCCCGAAATTCCCGTGCTGCATATTAATTCAGCCGCGTACACACGCATTGCATTCTTAAACTAGTGAGTCTTTGACGTCATTTTCTCCTCGACCCAGCTCTCCTAAGATTTTAAAGTTAGTAATGGCGGACCAATAAATAAGAAAATTCCAGTTGAAGTAAACAGGTGCCTTTTTAAAATCAGAACTTAAAACTTGGGTCAGTTAGTGTTTAGTTAACATAGTTTTGAAATCCAACAAAAAAAAAGAATTGTTTTTTTGGTCGCAGTACCACTTTAACTGTGTACATTAGCCGTAAGAATTTTTTAAAGAGTTTTTCAAAGCAATTTTTTTTTCAAACACATTCAAAAATATAGGAAAAGCTCAAAGCTTTGGGTCTAAAGAAAGAAATGTATACGAGAAGCAACGGAAAGCGAATTTTAGCGGCTGTCATAACTTTTGAAATATCTCCATCTTTTTTTTAAGCAATATGGAAAGGAAATCAAGTGTGTGCACGAAAATACGGAAAATTTGCAAAACTCACACCAGATCGAAACAAAAAAAAAGGATACGAAATAAAACTCTTGCGTTCATAGACAAGTCATGTTGAATGACAAAAGTACTAAGTGGTTGAATACAGCTTGTTTCATTTTTGGACGAGGATTTCGAAATAATCTCTTGATTGGGAAGGGAGTCATTGTTTTAAATATTTGGCTTCATTAGCATAAATGCTTCAGTTTCTGAACAAGGTTCCAAAATTTCACTTGTGAAGTTCAGGGCGTGACGTGATAAACTGTCTCCACGAATTTGGACCTGATGCATTCAAATGCTTTTTGTGCTACGCGAAATTTTCGAAGTTTTATTTCGGCATGTTAAAAGTGAGGTAATTTTCTCTGGTTTTAACCTTTTTAAGCACACTTGAAATATTAAGAATACATGCACTCTTTTTTTTACGACTGCACTTTGCACGCTTGCCATGTTTCCTGCAAAAGGTTTCCTATATGAAAGAGAAATACGTGGTTTCGTTTTCTTGTCTTGCATGGATTTATGCGCATACGAAATAATGAACAGGATTTCCGACCTTACTAATCTGCCAAATATACAGTGCTGACATTTCTGGTCCTCCCAACTTCTTAGCAACTTCCTTGTTTTTTTCTTTTCTGGGTCACTGTGGGTTTCGATTTATCCCTAAGTTAATTTGGAAAAACAGTCTTTGTCCAAGACCGGCTGTAAGAAAGCAGAAGTATTTGCAAAAAGAATAGTTTGGTTCTTCCTGGTATTTTAAATTGTAACAAATAAAAAGAAAGAAATTTCAAATTTCTTCCAAGCTACTCGCTTGCTTTTAGACCACGACCATTTGCCATTTTGTTTATAGCCGCACACTGCTGGACAATTAACTGACTATCTACAGCACAGCAGATAGTGAGTAGCGCAGCCAATCAGAGAACGGCATTCATGTCTACTAAATAGACTATAGACCTCTCGCCTAACTTGGTATTTGTAATTCATCTTGTAAAGGATTCTCAGTGTTGTATTTGACTTAAGTCAAGCCTCTGTACAGTGGCCGTGTTGGGGCCAGAGGAGAGTGGCCGTTAATTACAGACAGGTTACCGTGTTGGGAAGGGAGGAGTGTAATATGACACCCTTAGATTCTCGGGGTTGCAACATTTTTAATGACATGTTACATACATGTCCTTATTGTGTCTATTGTTGTTGGATAACAAAAGATATCGGACTACGTGTTTCTAAAGTTTCAAGATAAAAACACCAGACATAATAAATTGCACTTTACACCATGGCGAATTTCATTCTGTTAAGTGAATTCACGAAACACTCGGCAAGGGACTTTCCCATCATTGTCATATTTCGTCACACAAGAAGCATCTGCTGCAGCAGTGCTTTGGAGAATCTCCGAACTTGACTGTAAAAACAAACTTTTCACTGAAACTATAAAAAAGTCTAGAGATTTTGATAATTAAAAAAAGTTAGAATTATATTTCCACACTGAATAATAAGCAGCAAATAAAAGATTGTTTGTACAAGATTATAGCTTGAAATTTACCGATACATATTGGAGGTAAATACTGTGAATGCCGTCCGTCTTAAGAGATTCTCATGGAGTTTCGCTAACTAAGAAAAGGTTCATTAAATTTAGTGGAATAGTAATGCACGGGAACCTTGGCACTTTCAAGAGTTATAGACAAACATGTATGCTGCGTGGAAGGTTTTCAGTTTCCAACCTCCTTGGTGCTCTCACGATGTTGTTAATAAGACATTGCATCATCTGGCATTTTTTTTACTTAGTTTAGTAGTTTTGTGGCAGTAATGAAATTAACAATCTTCTGAGACGTGCAACTTCGCGGTAGAAATTTAAAAACGCAGAGTTCATTTCTACGCTTAGGCCTGCCGTCCACACTAATCCGTCACGAAAACGGAGCTTTTCCAAAACGCTCGTCGAAACGGAAAATTTTCAAGACTCCAGGGGCGCTTACCTTTCGACCAAAAATTTCGACATTTTCCGAAACGGAGACAAATGGTACAGAAATTTCCTGAGAAAAGTTCCAGAAAATCCGGAAATTGTTGGATATCCGAAAAACAAACCATTCAACCGAAAATTCCGGACATTCCAGGATGAAAGTCAAATGGAACGGAAATTTCCATGAAAAAAAAATTCGAAAATTTGGGTATACCTCACGAGGCTGTCCTCTTTTTCGGAATTTATGCAAATTCCCAATTTTCTACTCAGCACTAGCTTGTTCTTTTGGCCGCGATCACAGCGAGTTGGACATCTCACGCAAGGATGACGGCGACACGCATTCGATAAAAGAAACACTTTAGAACCTTTCTACTTATATGCCGATAAATACTAGCTACAGCTAAATTCGTGTAGAAAGCGTTTTATAAAAATAATGCCCCCGTGGTGTAGTTGCTTCTTTTGCATAGGTTGGCTGGGAAATGTACAAAGATTTATAACGGTGCAGAACCATTGTACGACTCATAAAACCCCTTGTTTTCCGACATTTTCGCTGCCGTTGTGGTTTGTGCAAGATCTCTGCTGTTTTGGTCTATGAAAAGTCACGATGTCGACTTATCAGTGTTCTGTTTGCTTCTAACGTTGTGATTTAAACCTAGAAATCATTGAAAAATTCCAAGCGAACAATTATCGATTTCCACACTGGAAAAAGACTATACCATTTGCCCATGGAAATTTCTGGAAATTCGCCCCGCAATTTTTAATTGGTCGAATGGTAAGCTTTGCGTTTTTTGTGCTCGAAAACGATGACGTCACGATAATCACGTGATTTCCCTGACTGAGTTTTCTTCAAACATAAATCCAAGATGGAGGGTGGTTTTGTCCTCGTTAAATTACTCCAACGTAGTGTGGACGGAAATATATAATGAGCTTCCAGAGAAAAACCTCCGTCTACCAATTCAGCTCCGGCCGGGCAGTGTGTACAGGGTTAATACCACTGTAGATTTCTAAAAGTAGTCTTGTGATCTTTTAAAATAGCTTTTTCTAAATACCATTATCTCAGATACTGTCACGTTATTTTTTTTGCACATTTTTACCTTTTCTTACGCAGAAGAGGGTGAATAGGTCTACGGATTGGCGGATTTGGTAAATATTTTAGCCCGGATTCTGGATTTAGAGCGAAATTTTAACGGATCTGCGGATCCTATGATCACAGCGGATCGCGGCTCCATCCAGTTTTTGGGCGCGGATTTTGGATTTTGGTTGTTAGGAAGTTCGGATGGTGGATCTCAACGTTCCCTCGAAAATCTCACTTTCTCTCTTTTATGTGCTGGATGTCATGCAGTGGTGAAAAATGACTAAAAATAGTGACGCACATAAGCGTGACATACATACATACATACATAAACTTTATTTTGTCTTTTGTCTTTATTTTGTGACGGGTCCGTGATGACCGTAATGAAAGTTTCCTTCTACTATACCCGCCTGGAACCTCTCATCTTTCAGACGATACTGGTGTACCAGGTACTGGTGTTGAAAGCAGTCGAGTTGGGCTTGTCTCAGAATGCCAATTCCAACAACCAGTTGGTCTTTGCGTTGAGTTTGACTCGGTTGTGTATTTTTCTGAAAAGTCAGTTGGAAACCTTTATGATGCTTTCTCAGTGCACAAGAAAGGACAATCTCTTCCACCAAAAACATCGCCACTTGCAGTGGAAAAGGTTAGCTTTTGCAAAGAAATACTCACTGAGTACGAAAACTCGGTTCGCCCGGCTAAAATAACGCTGAAAGAACCCCAAAGCCTTGGTTTCTGCTGCAACCTTTAGGTCTGTCGATATGATAGTCTGAGGACGGGAGAGAATAACTTCACTGTTTTCTACGCTGTCTTTTGATGGTGACAATCTACTCAGCTGCATGACGCTTGACGTCGGACACCTCCACTCTTCTAGCCACATCAAACATGTTGCTGTCAAAGAAGGAGTACTGCAGAGACAACTTATCTTATCTAACTTAGCTTAATTAAGGAAAGTACTAAGCACCTTTCGGCTTTGACAGTTTATTACTTTTTAAGTGAAAAATGCTCCTGGAATCCAGGCCCAGAACATGATATTCCCTCAGCTCCCCTCCATCCAATAGCTCGCAAATGTAAAACTCTCGGACAAAGCAGTAGAAGAAATGCGGAACTATGCTTTAGCATATGAATCTGCTGTAAGACAAAGAACAAACCGCCAGAAGACAACCATGGCCCCCGACATGACACGAAATGATTTAGTCAGAGACAGCTTCAGATATCTGCAGAAAAAGTCAACTTGGCCTTGTCTAAAGTTTCTGAGGTGAACGAGAATGAAGAGGACGTTGACACAGCTGACAGTAATCCCGAGAATGTCTGTGTGGAGGTTACAGAGTAGAGACGAAGAGGAGGAAGTGGAAGGTGGAC
>JAHPZR010046370.1:0-66654 GCA_019787425.1 Platygyra sinensis
CGCGAGTGAATATATTATGCACGAGGCTAAGACCAACCCACCAATTGTTGTTGAAGCCTGAAAGAACAAATAGTCGGGGGTAAACTGACCTGACAGAAAGATAGCATGCTTGGAAGTCGCTGTGAATTTCGTTTCATGGCTCCGCCCATGTGCAAGCTATGGTGTGTGCGTGCATAAAACACCTATCCCCCTTTCCTATTAAACTACTCATGATCACATGCTACACTAGCTTGATTTAAACGATCCCAGATACGGAAGATGTCATGCCATGCAGATAGTGGCGAATTTAGCATTGAATATCGACTTTATTTGTCGCGAAGGTCTGTTTTGGACAGACCCACGAGATATCTAGCTACTCGCATCTAATTTTCTCATTAACATTGGAATTGAGTGGTGCATATGAATGAGAATATACAAAAGGAATTCCAATGAGAAATTTCGTTGTTTTCTGAATGCCATTCAAAATCAAGGCTAGACAATTTCCCAGATAATGAAATGGTTTCAGCTTGAAGTTCCTTTCAATTTCTCTGTGACCAATCAATGTATAAACATGGGTAACGTTTAACAAAGCTCGAAATGCTGTCAAACCAATCCTCTAAGACTCTCTCAAAGACAAAAAAGACGGTATGACTATCAAGCTATGATCTCAATGCACTTGCAAGCTACAATGAGGAAGGTAGTTTACAGACACTGATCAGGGATATCATGACATCAGCCTTAAGAGGATACTACCTTACAGGAATAGCCATGCTATAGATTTGTTTTTGGCCTCCTTCGAGTATTTGATTTGTTATGCAATATGCTACATACATTTATTAGGGTATGAATTCAAAGCATTAGTTCCGACGGGCAAATGCCATTGCATACAAATTTCTGAACTCACCTGTTTGGTCAATGCCAGTTTTGCTATCTACTGGAAGTAGACCATCTTTAGCTGAAACTTTCATTTTTCCATTCAGGAAGCTGCGTAGCTTACCACTAGTTTGTTCATCACTTCCATACAGCTGTGAGCCATCCCACCAGTGCGTGACATCATTCTGAAAGGTGGCAGGGTGTCCTTCTGTTGCGGAAAATATAACATGAGGGAGGAGATGAGTTACATAGAACCAAAATCTATAAGCTTTCGTATATAAGCTTTGATAGTTTTATCATGCTCAGAGATTAGATTCTTTTTCTTCAATCATTCAAGATTACAGATAATGGAGTTTATGGGATCCTGAGAAGTCTTCTTCGTATGCGAGTGACAAAATAAGTAAACATGTACCGTGGTCTCAGTTGTAACTGAACCAAATGGAATAGATTCTCATTTGAAGCAAACTAGCAGACCCAATTGAACTTAACAAATAAATGATATAAGATATATGATTGTCACTTTTCTTCATTTCACCATTGAGCAAATCGTCTATGAATGAAAAGACAGCGAGTGCCTTTCTTAACCTTTGATTTTAAGTCTATAAGAAATTTCCAAGAAATACTGGGAATTGGATAAATAGCTATCGCTAGGATTACATTCTACTGAATGAGAAGAGAAAAGACAAGCACTTATTGTACCAAATTGCTTGGGCAGTTGTCTGGTTTAGTTCGTGGAATTGACATCTTTCCGTGGTGTTCATCATAGACAGGATCATCTCTGTCCAGGTCTATGTCTATTCGACGTGAAGTATCAACTGGGCCATGGTCAAACCAGTCGTGCAACTGAAACTGGATCCAGCCGGCAGCTAAAAGGTTTAGCTGCTTAACTGGAATAAACTGATCCCTTGCCATCAACCTGAGATTTAAGAAAATAGTTTTAAGAAGAAAAAACAAAATACATGAAAAGGAGGTCTTAATTTGGCAATAGAGCAAAAATCGAAAACAACAACACTAGAGAGTCGATTGAATCAAGTAGCACCTTAAGTGTTCCGTTGTCATCATAAAATAAAAAAAACACCTCAGTTATGACTGTTAGAGCCGAGAGAGACCAGGGATAGGGTTTGTTTTCTAATGCCCTCAAGACATAGTACCTTCCTGTCACTTCAGGTCTTAAACTTAATTGTAACTACTACACTAAGGATGCTTAAATTGCTATCTCATTCCTCATCTTTCATGTATCTATTCCTTACTCTGAAAGATGTGCCAAACATTCCAATCAGTTTCAGAGATCGACTGCCATGCGAAAGTAAATTTACTTCTCGTTAAGTAAAAGGTCGAAAATGAACCAAAATACTTACTCTATCTGGAAAGTAAATTTTGGGCTAGACACGTACGGAAAGTACCTTTCACGCTAAAAGGCTCAGTAAGTGAAAAACGTGTGCATAAAAGAAATAAATTGATAAAAATAACCATCCGGCAATGATTTTCCGTCTTCAAAAGGACCGTTTTACACTATTCAAGCATTTACCTATTCTCAATATTGGAGTATAGATAGCGGCTGTCAAAGACATGTAGGCCTGGGTACGAGAAATACACGTGGTATGGCCATGGGGCAATCAGATTCCTCCTCCGTTCTCTGACAGATAAGCATTGTGAATTACCCCGTAAAGAAATGAGTTTCGGGTTTTCTCGAACATCAGGGCACAGTAATCATGTTGAGCCTGATTTACTAATTTAGCGCCGTTAGCAGCCATGATACCGCACTCCATTTTGGAGATGGAAATGAAAATTTGAAATCTATCTTCCAAAGTAAAAACTGGTGTAAAACATAAGTTAGTTCCCTCCCTTGTCTTACCCAACAAAACTTAATTCCAATTCCAGTTAGGACCTTTAATATAACATCTAAAAGTTTAAGCCGTCAGTATATCGGTCCGTTTATGGAGTGCTGTATGCACCTGAAGCAATGCGGAAGAGGGGGAAGGGTTAATTGATGTTGACTTATCTGAAAGATCGATCAGGGTAGGTGGATTTCCCTGTTTTCATACTCACCTTCTGCTTAACTCCCTCGGACATGGTTCCAAAAGGTCCTCAAATGTCTTGGTGCGGTTTACATTTCGTCCAAATCTGTAAAACCTAGGACCTTTTGGAACCATGTCCGAGGGAGTTAAGCAGAAGGTGAGTATGAAAACAGGGAAATCCACCTACCCTGATCGATCTTTCAGATAAGTCAACATCAATTAACCCTTCCCCCCTCTTCCGCATTGCTTCAGGTGCATACAGCACTCCATAAACGGACCGATATACTGACGGCTTAAACTTTTAGATGTTATATTAAAGGTCCTAACTGGAATTGGAATTAAGTTTTGTTGGGTAAGACAAGGGAGGGAACTAACTTATGTTTTACACCAGTTTTTACTTTGGAAGATAGATTTCAAATTTTCATTTCCATCTCCAAAATGGAGTGCGGTATCATGGCTGCTAACGGCGCTAAATTAGTAAATCAGGCTCAACATGATTACTGTGCCCTGATGTTCGAGAAAACCCGAAACTCATTTCTTTACGGGGTAATTCACAATGCTTATCTGTCAGAGAACGGAGGAGGAATCTGATTGCCCCATGGCCATACCACGTGTATTTCTCGTACCCAGGCCTACATGTCTTTGACAGCCGCTATCTATACTCCAATATTGAGAATAGGTAAATGCTTGAATAGTGTAAAACGGTCCTTTTGAAGACGGAAAATCATTGCCGGATGGTTATTTTTATCAATTTATTTCTTTTATGCACACGTTTTTCACTTACTGAGCCTTTTAGCGTGAAAGGTACTTTCCGTACGTGTCTAGCCCAAAATTTACTTTCCAGATAGAGTAAGTATTTTGGTTCATTTTCGACCTTTTACTTAACGAGAAGTAAATTTACTTTCGCATGGCAGTCGATCTCTGAAACTGATTGGAATGTTTGGCACATCTTTCAGAGTAAGGAATAGATACATGAAAGATGAGGAATGAGATAGCAATTTAAGCATCCTTAGTGTAGTAGTTACAATTAAGTTTAAGACCTGAAGTGACAGGAAGGTACTATGTCTTGAGGGCATTAGAAAACAAACCCTATCCCTGGTCTCTCTCGGCTCTAACAGTCATAACTGAGGTGTTTTTTTTATTTTATGATGACAACGGAACACTTAAGGTGCTACTTGATTCAATCGACTCTCTAGTGTTGTTGTTTTCGATTTTTGCTCTATTGCCAAATTAAGACCTCCTTTTCATGTATTTTGTTTTTTCTTCTTAAAACTATTTTCTTAAATCTCAGGTTGATGGCAAGGGATCAGTTTATTCCAGTTAAGCAGCTAAACCTTTTAGCTGCCGGCTGGATCCAGTTTCAGTTGCACGACTGGTTTGACCATGGCCCAGTTGATACTTCACGTCGAATAGACATAGACCTGGACAGAGATGATCCTGTCTATGATGAACACCACGGAAAGATGTCAATTCCACGAACTAAACCAGACAACTGCCCAAGCAATTTGGTACAATAAGTGCTTGTCTTTTCTCTTCTCATTCAGTAGAATGTAATCCTAGCGATAGCTATTTATCCAATTCCCAGTATTTCTTGGAAATTTCTTATAGACTTAAAATCAAAGGTTAAGAAAGGCACTCGCTGTCTTTTCATTCATAGACGATTTGCTCAATGGTGAAATGAAGAAAAGTGACAATCATATATCTTATATCATTTATTTGTTAAGTTCAATTGGGTCTGCTAGTTTGCTTCAAATGAGAATCTATTCCATTTGGTTCAGTTACAACTGAGACCACGGTACATGTTTACTTATTTTGTCACTCGCATACGAAGAAGACTTCTCAGGATCCCATAAACTCCATTATCTGTAATCTTGAATGATTGAAGAAAAAGAATCTAATCTCTGAGCATGATAAAACTATCAAAGCTTATATACGAAAGCTTATAGATTTTGGTTCTATGTAACTCATCTCCTCCCTCATGTTATATTTTCCGCAACAGAAGGACACCCCTGCCACCTTTCAGAATGATGTCACGCACTGGTGGGATGGCTCACAGCTGTATGGAAGTGATGAACAAACTAGTGGTAAGCTACGCAGCTTCCTGAATGGAAAAATGAAAGTTTCAGCTAAAGATGGTCTACTTCCAGTAGATAGCAAAACTGGCATTGACCAAACAGGTGAGTTCAGAAATTTGTATGCAATGGCATTTGCCCGTCGGAACTAATGCTTTGAATTCATACCCTAATAAATGTATGTAGCATATTGCATAACAAATCAAATACTCGAAGGAGGCCAAAAACAAATCTATAGCATGGCTATTCCTGTAAGGTAGTATCCTCTTAAGGCTGATGTCATGATATCCCTGATCAGTGTCTGTAAACTACCTTCCTCATTGTAGCTTGCAAGTGCATTGAGATCATAGCTTGATAGTCATACCGTCTTTTTTGTCTTTGAGAGAGTCTTAGAGGATTGGTTTGACAGCATTTCGAGCTTTGTTAAACGTTACCCATGTTTATACATTGATTGGTCACAGAGAAATTGAAAGGAACTTCAAGCTGAAACCATTTCATTATCTGGGAAATTGTCTAGCCTTGATTTTGAATGGCATTCAGAAAACAACGAAATTTCTCATTGGAATTCCTTTTGTATATTCTCATTCATATGCACCACTCAATTCCAATGTTAATGAGAAAATTAGATGCGAGTAGCTAGATATCTCGTGGGTCTGTCCAAAACAGACCTTCGCGACAAATAAAGTCGATATTCAATGCTAAATTCGCCACTATCTGCATGGCATGACATCTTCCGTATCTGGGATCGTTTAAATCAAGCTAGTGTAGCATGTGATCATGAGTAGTTTAATAGGAAAGGGGGATAGGTGTTTTATGCACGCACACACCATAGCTTGCACATGGGCGGAGCCATGAAACGAAATTCACAGCGACTTCCAAGCATGCTATCTTTCTGTCAGGTCAGTTTACCCCCGACTATTTGTTCTTTCAGGCTTCAACAACAATTGGTGGGTTGGTCTTAGCCTCGTGCATAATATATTCACTCGCGCATAGGCGTACGAGGCGGGGGGGCGGGGGGGGCTGCAGCCCCCCCAATCGCAGAAAATTTTGAGATTTTTCGGGCAAAACGCTGATGATTCGGGCAAAAGTACTCGAGAGAAAGCATTCTAAAAGGTACTCAAGGCCTGGCTTGTAGGTTACTTTCACTAGCGTTTGTCTTGTCAAATCGGAGTTAAGGTCAAATGATCTAAGGATCCACAATTGCAGGTATTCTGTTTTGGAAAAGCCATATGCCAATTAAATGTGTACCGTGGGAATCCATGATGTTATTTCCATTAGTGACAAAAGGATGAAAGCAAAGGACGACCAAGATGGGCTCCTGCCAAGACTTATGTCTTTGTGGTGGCCCTGAAAAGAGCCCTTTTGAATGGCTCCGCAAAGTGCCGGTTTAAAATTTTCCTGAACTTCTCGCACGAGGAACAATTAACTGTTTCTTTTATAAGTTTCTGATTTTACCAGGCTGTCGAATGAAGTCATAGGCTAGGAGTATGCAATGTTTCAAAATAACTACAGTGGAATCCTGATTTCTCTAACCCTCATTTTTTCGATCCTCCCGATAACTCAAACCAATAGTCGTTTCCCTCTCCTCAGTCAAACGCCATAATTTCACGAAGTGTCCGATTTTTAAAAGCAATTTTCATCAGTTCCCTTGGATGTTCCAAAAAATCGGAATTCGGCTGTGTTTCCGTAATGATAACAGTTTCATTAGACGTAAGAATTGAGGACGTTTTTGTTTTTACTGCGATTTGAGTACGTATATACAACTGACACTTTCGGGCATTTTGTAATTTTTCGGGCAATAAGGTCACCGCCCCCCAAGTCCGAGGGTGCCCGCACGCCTATGCACTCGCGAACACAACTCTATTTGTGATATGCTGAGGACTTATTACCCTGAGTGGCAAGACCAGAAGCTGTATGACACAGCCAGGTATTTAAGTGCCAAGAGTTGTCAGTTAGCTCTTGCAATTTTGCGATTGTTTTACGACTGAATTATAGTATCATGATAAAACGGAATAACCGTATGTAAATGTACTTTATCGGTCCAATAACAACAGCAATCTGAAATACTATACATCAAAATATTTTGCTAGTATTGATGGTAAATGAACAATTGTAAAAGAGATTACACCCTCGAACTGCCACTAGTATTATGAATGTTATTCCTAAGGTTGTGTTCCTCGCAAAAGTTCCTCTGTGGACAAAAGAATACGTTTATAATCTGAAGAAATCCTTCTTTAGCAGCTGAATTTTTTTCTGTCTTTCTTCCTGTGCAGGTTAATCAACACGGCCGTGATTATGAAGATTCACACAGTTGAATGGACCCCAGCCATTCTAAACAACAGTGCTTTGCGGGCCGGCGTACGCGTGAATTTTGGTCTCAGTCCTGGAAAAGAAGTATTGGATTGGCTAGCGGCTCATAACATCAGCGTCAGCGCGAGCAGTGGAATACTGAAGCCAATAGTGGGATCTCCAGCCGACTTCAATGGCGTCCCTTCCTCTCTGACTGAAGAATTCGTTTCTGTTTATCGTATGCATCCACTACTTCCTGATTATTTGCATATCCGTTCGTTTTCGACTGGTCAGAGGACAGGCAAATCGTATACACTGCCAGAGTATTCATTTGACAAGGCCAGAAAAGTCATGACTCAAAATAACATGGCGGACATCGTGTATACATTTGGCGTGGAGCACCCTGGAGCGTTAACTCTTCAGAATTACCCAAAAGCCCTGATGAACCTAAAACTCCCGAAACACCAGCAGAAAGGGGAGGTGAGAAAGACATCATCAAACTAATTGTTGTTCAATCAAAAGCCAAGAATCAAATAAATTTTATTTTGCACACATAAAACCACTCTCCCATAGTGGTAGTGTGTTTAGGAGGCCTCACTTTGAGCTCCGTCTCTTCTAGAAGTGTTGCGCCCGTTTAACAGCGATAAGAAATTTATTGCGTTAGGGTGTTTCTGTATATACGGATTTTAAGAATCACAGAGACTAATCACGATGTGGAGAGGTAAACTGAAAGCTTAGAGAAAGCTTGCTATACCGAAACTGTATTGTTAGTCTCTGAGTAAGTTTGATAATGATTTGTTTTAGATAAAGAGATCATACATCTGTGTAATCTAAAGTTCATTGCTTTTTTTTCCTTTTTCCTTTTACCATTTAGATAATTGACCTTGCAACTATTGACATTTTACGCGACCGTGAGCGTGGAGTCCCGCGATATAACGAGTTTAGACGGTTGACCAGGCTCAAACCAGTGGAGTCCTTTGAAAAACTCACACCAAACAGAAAACACTCAGATTTACTGAAACAGTTGTACGACGACGACATCGAGAAATTAGACCTGCTGATTGGCTGTCTAGCGGAGGAACCTCGACCTGATGGGTATGGATTTGGTGAAACTGCATTCAACATCTTTGTTCTTATGGCCAGCAGGAGACTGAAAACTGATCGGTTAGTAATTTCATCATTGACGTTCGTCCATTCTGCAGGAGCTTTGATTAAAAGGGCTTAATTGGAAGCTGTCAAGAGAAATGACCGATCTAAGTATTACTCTGTCCGTTCTTTTTAAACTACATTCTGTAGATTATATATAGTAAAAACTACTAAAGATCTAAAAAAAAGAGGAACACTACACTCAAAAAGAGGGTCTGTTCAAAGTAATTAAAATGTTGAACTACAAAACTGAATTTGCAGTAAGTCTATAATCGTGCACGCCATTTTGTTGCTTCTAAGTAAAACAAATTGATGGGAGGAATTGTGAACGTTTGTCAGGAAATGAATTTCGTATACTGCTGTCTCCACCTTGAGTACCAGGCCAGAATTATTTGAACAGAAACTGGAAACACGGTATTGCATGTCACGACTTGCAGAGGTCCAAGTATATGATAATGACAATTTTAATATATTACCGGCCCTAGGTTTATGACCGATGACTTTACCAGTGATATTTACACACCCGAGGGTTTAAAGTGGATCCAAGACACAGACATGAGCAGGGTGCTTATCCGTGCTTTCCCTGATATCCAGTGGCTCAGGCGTGTTCTGGCAAATACCAACAATGCATTTTTCCCCTGGCCGGATCTCAGCAAGGACATCGCTGGATAACGCCTCGGAGTTTTAGAGAGTTTGCTGTCAATTTATCTGTGCAAACATCATTGGAGCTTGTCTTAGTTTGAGGTAGACAGTAGTTGTCAAAATCTAACTTTGTGAAGGGAAAAAATAATAAAAAAATATCATGACTATTAATTGAGCTGTGACTTGGTGATGAGTGGTTCTCACTTCAGTCTGGTCATTTGGTTTTTTCTTTTTGTCAAGGCGAAATTTCACTGAGCATAGAATTGATTTTGAAGAAGACCTGAGTTATTAAAATCAACTTTAGTTGCTATTTGCTTAAATGACTGCTTCCATCTAACATAAAATATGTCATGAAAAGTCACATTCATGAGGACTGGATGAGGTTCCACCGTCCCACTCCACTTTCACGTTTTTTGTTCCACTATTGACCTTTTAATGGCCTTTGTATGCAAGTCTCCTCCTCGACGTCGAGGAAAGTGAAAATTTTAACAAAATGCGACCTTGCTGAGAAAGGTCAGCTTTCATCGGTTTGGTATGGGTGATTTTAAGTGGGTAACATACTTTTGTAAGATGGTTTCACACTTAATCTGGAGATTATGAGAAACTGAAAATAGATGACGTCACGATTAGCTTGAAAACTATGGTCATTCGGCTGGAATTGTAAGTCAGCGGTCTCCTCGATTTTTAGATCAGTGGTTTTGAGCTGTTTTGGAAATCTAGGCCTGACTGAGAAATTACAAATCATGGTGATTGAAATAAGTTGCCTTATTTGGCCATATTTATTTTATTGTGATATCGCTAAAATATCATTAAAGCAGGCTTAAAGGTTTAAAAGGTTTATCTCAAACGAGTAAATATTAAATAACCGGCAGTTTGACAAATGTCATACTTTGTGTGTGAACGTAATGCACTGTACTTGAATCATCACATGCAGTCACGTTACGCAGGCTAATTAATCCATAAGGTGAACACATATTTTTCTGTCAGTAAATCCAGCAAAGAGAGATCACTGATTTATAAAAAATATAGTTATATTTTGAAAATAGACTATCCGCGTGTTTAGGTACAAAGCTGGATGCGGGCTAGTCTTGTACCCAACCTTCACTCTGTTTGACGCTCATCAGATCTCATTCTGTTTGATCCACTTGGTCGTGGGAAACTGGGTTTGAAATTAGATGAAGGCAAGTAAAGTCAGTAAGCTTGAGTTGGGACTGAAGAGCCAAGACAGCCTTTTGGGGTACTTTCGTCTAAACTTAGTCGAGTGTTTGGTCTACAACACGCTGTGTAAACATCAAGTAGGGCTGAATGAAGGTTTCAAAATCTCTAACAAATATACACTATAAAAGTATGTCGCAGATGGTATGTGACGTCATACTGAACTGCCGCTGGATTTCATGACGATGGTTAAATCAACTGACTAGCTTGACAACAGATCAAGGGACGTATTAATCGTTTTATTTTACCTACGTCAGTGAAAATCTTGATAAAGACCCAACCGACGGTGAAATCGACCATGAAAACACAGCAGAATAAACAAAAGAGCACCAGTACTCAGGTGCACGGGAGTTCAATGGCAAAACTGGTCATACCAGTTGAGTGAATACAACAAAGATTTGAGCAGTCTGATTAAAATTGAATTCTCCTATTTATTCACTACAGATTTAATATGATCTGGGTTGGGAGAATCAGAAACATTATCAGCTAGGAAAACAACAGGTTAAATCTCCCAAGGATGAGTGGAATCCAGCGGGAGTAATTGCGTGCTGCGAGACAAGATTTTTGTCGGTCGGCGCTCGATAAATGTTTTAGTCTGTACTTCAATAATGTCCGCCTTCGAAGTTTAAGAGCAAAAGTTGTCAAAAGATCAATGTTCATATTACCTTGAAAATGGAGACTAGTTGTCTGCGGTGCAGTGTGAGAACGTAGGAAGAGACTTTTATTGACGCGGTACAGAACAAAAGAAGTTCCATGGATGTCATCTACTGCGATTCAAATAAACTCTCAAAGGTAAGAATAATCCCGTAAATAGCCTAAAACTGGTCACGATCGTTTATCCGGAGACTATTTTGGATCAAAAAAACGTTGTCCAAATCATTGGTTTCATCTTGAACGCCGCTTGAACCTACATAGCAGTGAAAGTCTGTGGGCGTTAATGCATAAATATTAGATAGGAACCGAAAGAAAATCTTAGGGTGACAAACCATAAGCATCCGAGTTTGCAAAGGGCCATTGACTATCGTTCACATAGTAATAGCTCAACTAAATCAAAACGTAAATCACGCCTCATTTACAGATCTACCTTAATTGTTTCAATAACAGTAACAGAGGATCAAATGATTGCTGACGTTTCTAAGCACACACGCTTTCCTAGCGAATACGATTGCTGGACCGTTGGTTCGCTCTCGATAGATATCAGTTAAGAGATCTACCTTTAACTATACCTTAAAATACAAATCTTTTTAAACGTTCTGACATTTCACGACTGGACTTACATTGTAATCTTATGTATAGGAAATAATATATTAAATAATATTATTTTTCTCCCACAGAGCAGAGTTTACCGCATAGAATTATGAAGCGACCTGTACCATTTGCAAAATTTTATAAAACTATAAAATACGATAAGCAAAGTAAGATAAGTTAAGTAATAAGTAAAAGCTTTATTTAAGTGTCAATGTATTTAGCCTAGAAAGACTAACTGGGGAAACTAATAAAAAAAAACGAGTGAAAAAAGAGTTTTTAAAGTGATGCAGATCAACCCAGAATTATTACACGGGAATTGATAAGTGTTTACTAGCGCAAGGTTATCCCCATCTTGACTAAATTGGATAGTTATCTACAGATAATCAAACGAGACTCTGTTAAATAACAGCTGTGATTTTTCCCCAGGTTACACGGGATTCAATTTCAGTTACAGTAAATGTTATCCTGGATATGAGCTTCCGCCCTAATGGCCTACAATCTCTTTCAAACATAGCAATAGGACAATACCTACATGTACAACTGTGATTATATCTAGTCCATAGAAAATACGGTTATTTCTTTAACTGCAACATCTTTTCTTGTAACCCATGGAATTCACGCGGTAGGGTGCTTTTGCTACTGAAATTTTAATTCGGAAAAAATGTTTATCTCAGCTTATTGGATTTTTTTCTTACCATATTTTAATTGCTTTTTCAGTCTTATACATTTTAGTTCGGACTGAATACATTTGAAGATTGAAGGGAGCAGATAACTCTCAAAAGAAAAATGGAGCTGATAGTCGATGTGATTGTGGTGTGGTTTGTTTTCTGGAGTGCAAAATTGTGGGTTATAACAGGTAAGCATTTTTCAATGACGATATGGATTAATGTAACAAATATGCCGTTCAGTGTTGTCAGATTGTTTGATTTCTGACTCCCCTTGTTTGGAAATTTATTTATACTTCATTCATAAAATTGTACATTATCATCATCATCATCATCGCAATCATCATCATCATCGTCGTCATCATCGTCATCGTCATCGTCATCGTCATCGTTATCGTCATCGTCATCATCATCTCCTTAGCTTAAGATAACAGTGAGCGCATAAGTGAGGCCTTGAATTTTTACATGGCCGCATAGACACGTTCAACATCCATATTCACAACTGTCGCATTACTTGCTAAATATCGATTGGTAGACTGACTGACTGACTGACTGACTGAATGACGGACGGACAGACTGACTGTCTGACTGTCTGACTGACTGACTGTCTGACGGACGGACTGACTGACTGACTGACTGGACTTGACTGTCTGTCTGTCTGTCTGACTGACAGTGACTGACTGTCGGACGGACTGACTGATCTTGACTGACTGATTATAGCTAACTTACGAACTGACTGACTTTATATACATGCGGCACTGAATTGCTATGAAACCTGCAGCTTAGTCTGGGTGCAGTCCTCATGCAGAGTTTTCGCATCAAATGAATGTTTTTCACGATACTAAACTGTTTTTGTTTACTTCAGAGTCAGTTGAAAAATGTGAGCGATACCCGGATCCCAAGAACGGTCACATGGTATGTGACAGCCTGTTTCACTTGTTTTGCGCCCCAGAGTGTGACGAGGGTTTCACCTTTGAATTTAAGCCTGCGGTGGTATACATGTGTGGGCCTCTAACGGGAGAATGGTTCACATACCCTGAAGGAGAAAAGATCCCCTGGCCTGACTGTGTAAGAAAAGAAAGGTAACCATAAATGTAACTGCAACGTTCATGTCGAAAGACGTCTCTTTATTGGATTAGAAGGATCTACCACCGACCAACCGAAGTTACTCGAGACGCTTTCGGTTGCTACCGAAAGCAATGCCCAAAGGAATAAACTGAGCCTTCAAGCTACAACATCCAGAGGTGCAAGCCATTTCAGAAAGACACATTTAAAGCGGCGTGAAGTTGTAATGAAAGCTTTTTTTCATTTCAGGGATCTGTCTGAATCGAAATTCGATCAAATAAGAGTAGCAGAAGTCTTACAGGATAAAGAGAATAGAAATATAACTGGATTGCTCTTGGTTTCTTTCCGGCAATAATGAAGTAGTCCGTTTGTTCTTCAGCTCGAAGCTTTTCCATATTCTTCCATTGCAGCCAGTAAGACAAAATTTGAATCACACGACAGTTTAAAAAGAAAAGTCCTGCTAGATGTAAATGAAATCACTGTCAATGCGAGTTTCAAATTAAAACTGAGAACCGATTCAGTGTTAGAGGGCAACCAGTATTTTATTGGTTATTTTGTTTGAGTTTAGTGTAATTACTCTTTTTTCCAGAATTACGAGATTCCTCGCAGACAAATATAAAACCGAAAAAAAAACTGTTTAAAAATATTACATCTGATAGGTTACAAAGGAGCTCTAGAAAGAAATCATTTTAAGGCACCCCTTGTCAAAAGTAGACGTCCCGTATCATTGTTACGTTACTCGACCTGGGACCAATAGTCAATGCAACCTTGAAGCAATGCCAGCGATTAAGGTTTTAGTGCCGCTTTGTTAAAAACAATTCCAAATAAATACCACTGCATTTCTCGTTCTGCCAAACTTTCAATCGTGTTTCTATTAAACAATTAGATTATTCGCTCTCGATTTCTATCGCGTGGTAGTTGACGAGGGCGCAGCCCTCGTCAACTATCACGCATAGAAATCGAGAGCGAATAATCTAATTGTTTTACTACAAATCTACTAGTCGTTCAAAATTTTATCTAAATCCTCTTTAGAGACACCTCGAAAACGCCAAGAAGTTCCGTTATTTTGTTAACAAGGGCACGTTGCTACGCTACTCACTATCTATCACAGATTAGTATAAATTTACCGTAGTCTATTGTGAATCCGTGAATTTGATTGGCTATATTACCGTCGACTATCTGCTGATAGTCAACAGTTACGCATCAGTGCACATCGCGCGTCACGTTTGAACCTGATGTAACATAATAACACAGTTCTTTTCAACGCGATACTTGACTTTTTTTTCTTTTTATGCAATGAGACTACGGTAAGTTTATACTAAAACAATTAGATTACTCGCCCTCGTTTTCTACGAGCGATAGTCAACTCGGCTGCGCCTCGTTGGCTATCTGCTCGTAGAAAACTCGGGCTCGTAGTCTAATTGTTAAATAGAACGTGAGTAGCGTAGCCAATCTGAGGACGTCATTCGTGATAGAACGCTAGTAGATTTATACTAAAATTCGATAGTAACACGGTACATGTGTTCCATTTCTTTTAGAAAACAAAACGACGAATAAAAGGAAAACAACTTGTTAACTTTGATCATCAAAATGTAAATTCTCTTTGCTCGCGCCATCACTACGTCAAAAGCTCGTGCTAGTTCTGTGTTTCTACCGATTGTTAACCAATCAGCGAGCGTATTTTCTTAGGACTGTTTTCTAAATATTTTTAATATTATTAACATTAAAAATGTCGTTGCCATTTGTCAAAATGTGTCTATGAAATATTGGTCGCAACGGTTAAGATGAAATTTATTAAGCTAATTATTATAGTTTTTTGCGTCTCTCTTTTCCAGCTCTAAGGGTAACAAAGTGAAAGATGATGTAGCCACTCGCAGGGCGCAAATAACTCAGAAGATTCATCAAACGCATCAAGGGATGTTCCGTCCAGTAAAACCGATGCAACTGACTGAACACCCAAACGCCAGGTGATATTACCGGTTTTCGTTCCTAGATAAAATTACTATACTCTGTGACTCTAAGTCCGAGTTGAGAAACTGCAGCCTGCCCTCCAAGTTCAAGTTAATAAACTTGACTTGAACTTGAACTTTACCCTATTTTAGATCAAAATCTGCGATTTTCTTTCTCTATTTCAGACCTGCTTTACAATCAGCTTACCAGCTCTGACCAATGTTGGCAATGTTTATATGCTTTAATATTAGGAGAAAGTCCGAGAGACCAAACCTCAATAAACGTTAAATGTACACATACACACAAACCATACCCTACTTGAGACTAAAACCGCAAAAATTGATGCATTATTTCTTTGGACCGTACATACCTGTAAAGCCCATATAAGGAAGTACCATACACTCGTGTAAGTGCTCCAATTCTTACTGAAGTGACCCTGATACGGGCGAATTTTCCACACGAAAAACCTCGTCTCCAAAACGTGCATCATTGTGGTGTAACTTCAAAGCAATACTATCGTTGTCTGTCATATTAGTCTACATCAAATAAGAGCAATGAAGAACGATGAAAACCTGATGAAAGATCCGACCATCTGAATAAGCACCTTGAGGAAATGTCTAATGAAAATTATGCTATATATCTTGAAAAGATTTAGTTATGGAGAACATAAGTACAAAGAACAAAGCACTTTTATCTAATTTTTCGCTCACCGTTAATTATTTTGTTTCATTTCCTAGATATCTTCATCTCTTTGACTATATTCAGAGGGCACACCAGATTTATAATGATAAACAGAAATTGTCTATTGGATACAACACTTTAGAACAACAAAGGCAGTTGGAGTTACAACAACAGCAACAACAGAGACAAAAACAACTGCTAATACAGCAACAGATGCGGAGGAGACAAAAATGATAGAGCAGCAGAAGTTAGTACAACAGCAACAAAATGTTCAGGGAGAAATGATGGAAAACAACGTCAACAGCGTGAAACATTGATTGAGTCACCAATTACAAATAATCACCAACGGGTTGTCGCTTCTCAGTCTATTCCATGGACAAATCCTTCAAATCTAAATTGGCAGCAGAATCTTCAATCCAATGCTAGAGTTGATTCTAGATTTGTATCGCCTGTGCGAGCTATGTCATGGAGTTCATATTATCCAAAACCACCACAATCTACACATGAAAGATATTTAGCTACGTATGAAACACTTCAGGAGAAGACGAGAAGCAACGTGGCAAACGGTAATTTCAATCAACAGCTAAGTAATTCAGAAGTAGGAGTAAATTCCTTAGGTTTGAACCAAGATAACGTTGTACTGAAATCCTCACTGCAAAACAATCAAGTGGAGAGAAATCCGACGCCGGTGAAGGAACAAGTGCACCCTGCTACGGTATCTCATCCTGTCATGAGTGCTTGGCAGCACCCAGATTTCACCGATAGAGTACTACCGAGCTCACAACGAAATGTTACTCCTCTGACTTTACAACCTGAGCAATATAACCAGAGTGACGTTCATGTTAGCTCACAGCCGATCACCAATCAGATCACATCTCCTGGAGTTGACGCCCACTCTACAACCCAACCACAGTTTAAAATCTCTTCATCTAACCAAGTAGAAGCTGGAAACCAATTTAATGTTTCTCCGAAGAGAGAGCCTCCACAGTCATTAACACAAACAGTCAGAGGCAAAGTTAATGAAATTTCTCTGAAGTCTGCAAGTTCTGTGTTTCAAGCAAATGGCAATGGCCTCCTGGTGTGGAATCTAAAGGCGATTTAAAATAGAACGTCTCAAACAGAAAGACGAGGAGGAGTGGGAGATGGGGCAGAGAATAGGACACAAAAAAAAACTCAAACGAAAGAAAAATTGTTTTATTTCCCAATCAAAAGAGACACTTTAATAAGACTGCTTCCTACGAACCTCCAGGAGAAATACAGATCTCTTCGAGAAACTAAAAGTGAGGATGCATTTGCACGTACCTAAGCTGTTTGCAATAACTCTTACTTGTTCTGAAGACTTCGATGTGCGAAGAAGCTTCACATCCAGGTTTTATTTTCCTGCACTTTGACTTTGACTTTGTCTTACAATCGCTCGATGCTATTTGAGCGTAGGTCATGAAATTAGTCCCGCAAAAACATTTGCGGCAGTGGTCAAAACCTGCATACGGGTATCTGTTGTCTTTACAATGCTGCACACACTCGTCCCTCGTGAGCCCCTGTTTTTCGTACAAATATGACATCGGCGAACACTTCTTGTTGAAGAAGCAGCCCAAAGACACGTGACCTACAATGAAAATTATCTTGCGATGTTGCAATATTAGTTAACTGAGTAAAGAACTTTAAATGAGTTCTGCAAATCATTTCTGAAGACTGGCCGATGATAGATCACATGACCATCTTCACCCGCGAAGGTAGCATATGTAACTAGTCTGCATTAGTTAATAGCAAGCCTGCGCGATAGAGGGGCCTGGTGCAAAACACCGGTGGATGTTTACCGGGATTGGAGAAGCTCAGGTTTGACTTAGTCTTAAAGATAGTTATTGCAAATTCAAAAATTCGTTCTCAGCAGGCTGTAATGGCACAAAATGAACAGCTATTCCGACTGAAAGATTACAAAAGAAGGCCTTTGTATTCCCAAACGGAAAATTTCACGGTTTAGTCATAAATGATATCGCTAAACGGCGTCCGCAGTTCGTACTAGGGGAGCTTAGGCACGCGCGTTTTTGAGACGCGGACGGCAACCGGAATAGAAAATTTCGCGTGTCAGGACCGTATTGTCTCGCAGATTTTCATACTGCTAATTTCTAATGGAGAAAAGATACTTAGCATTGTGAAGGTGGTTGTGTGGGGGCAAGTTAAAAGTGAAAATAGCTCACTTCCGGTTGCCGTCCGCGCCTTAAACACGCGCGTGCTTAGGGACGTTCGCGCCCATTGCTACTGTGCATCCCAACTGCGCACGCTGTTCATTAGACACGCGCGTGCCACGTGGTTAACAAACGGCAAAAATGAAACTTTTGTCATCTGTATTTAGTTCTTTGAACAGTAGAGCGAAAATTTTTGTATTTGTCGTGAATAGTTGGAGCCTTTTTTCTATTTTTATGTGATTTAATTAAGGATTAGAAGAAAAGAATACAAACCCATATTTGCCGTTTGCCGCAACGAGTCGAAAACTGAACAAAATATAGGGCTGATGACCTTTACGTTAACTTGATGTGCGAATATTTTTGTTGGATGCTCGGTAACCCCCACTTTTTTTTCCGCAGATCATTCCTTTTTCTGATTCTTTCCATTATACTAAAAAACAAAAAATAATCTGTACGTGGGAAGTTTTGAATTATTTCTCATATTCTATTCATGACTATTCACATAGGGTCGAATTGGTACATGGAAACAGGTGTGTGCGACTTAGAAGTTGCATTTTTTAGGGCTAATTCTACCTGATTTAATGACATATGTAGCAAAGACCTATCAAATAGGTCCACATATGCTGTGTTAAACACACATAACTTAGATATGATTCAGTTCAATTTGATATGTACCGATAGTAGTGAATCCAGCAGAATCGCCTCGAGTGACTGGGAATCCTTGAAATGCTATGGTCTGTGATGCGCCTTATCTTCAAAACGAGTTCGGTGACCCCCAATTTTTTACGTTTTTAATATAATCTTATCATATGCAAACCTGCACGTGGGAAATTTTTGGCGCGAACGTCCTTAAGCTCGATCCCTAATAATGAACTTTACATTCACAATATTGTAAATTCTGGTCATGCTAAAATGTGGAACGTAAACAAGCTAATGAACAATAATCTTGATTTACATAAATTATTGAAAATAATCCTTTCAATTTAACTCTATTTTTTTAAATTTCACTTTAATTTAACTCTTCCTTCTTTGTCCGAATTTTACTTGAAGCTTTCACGTTTCTTTTATATTTACCAATCACGGGGTCCTGGCAGTCTTGCTTGGGTCCAGTGACTTCGCAGGGGTAGCTATCAAATAAGTTGTTGTTCATGAGGTAATCTCTTTGTTGAAACTGGTAAAAAATCATCAAAACAGTCGGTAACTTCCACCAGTAAGGTAATTTCTGAAGGAGAGTTTGAACAAGCTTCCCAAGCATGGCAAGTAGTTGCTGCATTTTGTTCTGTGAGGTAAAGATGAGAAAAGGAATTAAATAGACAACTTGTTACATATTTTTTTCAAGTTACAGCCTAACCAGAATTGATAATAGGAAACGTGCACAGCTGTGACGCAGTTTTCGTTCAGGCCCCGTTTACACGGGTCCGGACAAATTTTTGCCCGGACGAATTTTGTTCCTGGACCGCCTGTTTACATGGATCCGTGCAAATTCTGTTGCAGTGGTGTTTACACGGATCCGTGCAAAGTTTAGACCAGTCGCGGTATTTGATTCCAGGCCATAACCGTGCTATCTGAGCAAAAAGTTGCACGGTTCGGGTGTTTACACGAGTCCGTACAAATATGGAACCGTGCCGGTCAAAAAGTTGACCTGCTTTTTTCAGGTCCCAAACTTGCACACTTAGCCGTTCAAAAATTCGTACAGTTCCGCCGGTCCCGTGTAAACGCAAGGTGGAACCGTGCAAGTTTTTGTCCGTACAAAGATTTGTCCGGACCCGTGTAAACAGGGCCTCATCAGATTCAAACACGTGTGCGTTGTAAGCGTGCCAATTGCGGGGAAATGTAGGCGTTGTTAGCCAATTAGAGCACAAGCTTTGGTGTTGACATAACAATGCCAATTTATTTAGCTGTATCAAGTTTGAGTTTTATTTATTGAGGTAGATCATGTAACTTATCCCTATCAAGATTAATCTTTGCTTCTGAAATAGTTGTATTATAGTTAACTTGCAATTGCAGTTTAAAGTTTGCAATGATTTCAACCGAAGCCTCCTGAGAAACAATAACGATTTGAATTTGTTTGTGATCTCACCGTCTGTTTTCGCAGCGTGAACAGAAAATTTTACCGCTGGCCAGCCGGAGCATTGGCTGCATACAAACATTTCGTTGACTTAAATCGCGCCATAACCTTGCATACCTTAGCTGCGCCCGCAGTACGAGTGGCAGTCAAAACCTAGCTGTCCTACAGAAACGACTGGACAGTAGTCTTTTTCTTCCCTGCTGGCAAAAATAATTTAGTCGCTGCTAAAGCTTCTTTGTCCTTTTCCAGTGATAAAGAGTTAATGTCAGTAGGGATCCAAGTAATCAGCGAAAAAAAGCTCAAAAATACAATTTTGCCTATAAATTTTCACTTGTTTGAGTCAGAGAAACCAACTTGAATTGGTTTACGGCATTTTATTGAAACCCTTCAAAATTGTCACAATCCCTGGCGTTGCCAATTTTCATCTCAAGTTTTAAATCCGAAATCATTCTTATCCTATTCGTCCGATTTTTCTGCAATCATGACAGCTAAACCAACTCGTTATCTTTCCTCGCAAATAAAATATGACTTTTTTACAGGTTCGCCAACATCTGCTCCGGCTGAATTTGATTCATTGGTACTGCAAACAAGCGTGCCAAAAAGCCCGTAGTACTCAATGAATCCCACCAAGAAATCTCTTGAACACAGGTCTAAGGCCTTCCTTGAATCCTTTGAAGTTGTAAGACAAGACATTCCCCTCGGAAATAACACAATAATATCCGTCATTTTGAAACGCACTTAAGTATAAGCGTTTGAAAGATTGCCACCCTTCGACGCCTGCTAGCTGATGAAAAGAGACGCGAGCATGAAAACGCGGAGGATGAAGCGAAGAAGTTTATAACTCGAGTTTTACTGTGGAAGTGATTTTTCTGTATTAAGTCTTGCGAAAAGGAAACCAGCAGAGTTAGGAAAAGCTGATCTTTTGTTTTGGCAGCGATCATGAAAGCACAGCTCGTAAGACGACGGCATGTTTATATCAAATTTTGTAGATCCTCTGGCAACTACTATGACCAAGCTTAATTCAACTTAAACAATCTGGTTTTTTTTAATTTTTCGCTGCAGAATTTACCAAGTAAAACTAAATCTGTTTAAATGTATTGAGTAAAAGTCTAAAATCTGTAGAATCTGCTGTGCTAAAAAACGATTACAAGCATGCAACCCTACTGTGTTCTTGGGACGGATTCAGGATGCGTAACTGACTGGTAAGGTTAAAAAATTTTTTAAAGCGAATACGAAGAAGGATTCATCTCGGAGGGAGGGGGTAGCGCACCCCTACACCCTCCCCTAAGATCCGTCCCTGTGTTTCGTACCTGTAAGTTTTAAATGAGTAGAGACTTCTTGGAGAGTGATATTTGAAGGATCTTTAAAAGCCAGGAACTATAGAAGACAATTTTCAGTAGTGCTTTCACAGCGTGCAGTAATAAACACGATGCTCCTCATGCGACAATACTACATGTAGGTGCCAAGGTTGCCCTTTACATTATATATGACCAAACAAAATGGTGCCAAATTTAGTTTATAAGAATAAGAAAAATATCTGAAGATGTCACCTGTTGCTTCACATAATTCATGCCATAGGCAAAGTTGAATACTGTGACCTCACACCAGCAGTCGTGCAATGGTGCTCAATCTCCATTTTTTTAATACTCTTCTTGCTCCCTAATAGGAGGTTTGAACCCTTGTCAGTACGCAGACCTCTAGGTAATCAGTCTTGCGAATAGGCTAGTTTCGAATTGTGCAGCAACAAAAGAACAGAGTCGAGGTTTAGGGGAGTAATTTGCATTTTCCTTTGTTATGAACAATACAAAATGCTAATTATTCCCCTGAACCTCGACTCTGTTCTTTTGTTTCTGCACAATTCGAAACTAGCCTATTGAGTATCCAGGCAACGAAATGATGGTTCTGCTGGAGGTTGTGCGATTGACATCGACCTCCATCCACTGGTTGTAATAATCCACAATAACTAACAGGTGTTTTCCAGACGGTAATAGACCCAGCTACTTCTTACCATGGTTTTATGGGTAAAGGTGTTGGTTTCACTGGCTGAGGTGGGACATCCTTAGCAACCAACGTTCATCCGTAATACTCCGCAAATCTTCTCTCCGCATTGCGATCGATTTCGGCAGGCAGATTTCTGTCCTAAGCCTCTCCTTTGTCTTTATACCCCCTTGATGACCTTCATGCAACAAACTGGCCGCTCTCATGCAAAGAGCTTAGGGTCGACTACAATTCTCACTCCTCATTCATCATTCCCCGGCCGTTGCGAGCTGAAAATACGTGTCTTTTGGTCGGGCTGAATATACGTGTCATCAGCAGTGTTACAGTTCCCTGTACCGAGAGTTCCTACCGGACCTACATGAACGATTCCAATGTCTGTATCGGTTGAATATCCTAACAAGCAACATCCCGTTGTTTGCCAAACGATGAAATCTACTACAGTCTTTGTTTTAGTCACCGAATCTTCCCGACTGAAACTGGAACTTCAACCTCAAGCTCTCGGCCCCCCATAAGCAAACAACTTTTGCAGGATTGTAACTCAATCTTTAGCCCTGATGTTGAAGTTCCTCTATGCGCGCTAATTACGTTGCTAGCAGCACCTGAATCAATCAACATATCCTTGCTGACTCCGCCAATGGCAAAAGAAATCACTGGTTTAGCAAAGGTCGACAAAGCCCATGTCTGGTCATCTATAGCAAGAGCAAATGTCTCATCGTCACCTGCTTAGAACTGAGGACCCACGACAAAATTGGCCTGTCCACCTTCGCGACAGCTAGCATGACAATATTTATGATGTTATGTGTGTGGGCCTCCCATTCAAAACTCAACTTAGCACTGAATAAGGGCTATGGCCGATACGTCTGCTATGATACCTTTTTTTTTAAATTTTGCACTGTAATGCAACTAAGCAACCCTTCGCACCTTTATTTATGAGTTCTGAGATTTTCGTTGCATAGATACGATTAATAAGCTAAGGTTGCCATTAATGATCGGTATTATGCGTTATGTAGAGTATGATAACATAAAAGAGGACAGACTGATTCTATCAGTGATGGCTTATTTTACTGATTTTTCTCTTACGTTGTCGGAATCGATAGTTAATGTTATAGACGTGTTAAACAAAGGCCTGCATGTTTAAATCAGTAACGGCACGATGGTAAACAGCATTCAACTTGTAATTAAGTTTTTAATATCCTGAAAAAGTAATTTCAATGAGTCTGTAAACGGAAGGATGCGAGTTCCCTCGTCGAGTGTTTGTTTTGCTGTCTAGCTTTTGAGTTTTTCGGTGATATTCTTCATAACTATCAGATACCCTAAAGAAGTTGTTACTTGTTTAATTACTTTTAGCCTTGTTTTGATCGTACAGTGAAATTCAAGGTAATTACTTCTAACAGAATTCGAAAGTAGAGCATGTCTTGACAATTAACACTCTAAATCAGTATCGTTTGTAAAAACAGGTCCTCCACAATTGTCTCTTCAACAGCGTGATATATGATCGCCGTCTCCTTGTCAATCAAATATTTTCTTTTGTTACTATTGCTCTATTAAAGGGTATTGTCCATCATAAATGGCATCTAACTGGTCAATTTTTCTGCCAACCAAACAGCAGTTTATCACTGACATAGCAGATATTTCACCTTCACGCAAATAAATAGGAGAAAGATAAAATTTCTGCCTGCATCTGTCGCCGAGCATTTTTGAAAAGACATTCAAGCAAGACACTGGCAACAGGGCGTCAACAGTAAGTTTTTCCCGTATTATTTGATAGCACGTCAATGTTCTTTTTATTTTATATTTTTTTTTACGAGAAAGTACTTTTCATAAGTTCCGCTTGTATCTCGCTGGACAGGATTTTTTGACAACTGATTAGTGCACTTTTGATTGATTTTAAAACGACATCAGACAGTTTGTGCGTGAAATCAGTGTATAATTGCGGATGAGAACCTCTCTGTTAAGTTTTACTATTTTTTGACTATTTTCATGCTCAGTTCCTTTTTACGAAGTGCAATTATTTTTAGACTGGATTAGGCTGCTGAGGTCCTTGATTCCCGAGTAGAGAAAAATATTTTACCGAGCCACATTGAAACAAAGACACAACGGTAAAAAAAAAAAGTAATTCCTCATCTTATAGTCCTTTTTATTTATGGCTTCAACTTTGGCAGATAGGATGATCACATATTTTATTTCATAAATTAAAAAAAAATGATTATAATAATATTATTTAACAATCAAAAGTACCAAATCCGAAAACAAAGGTAAAGCTTGCTTCTAAAAGGATATTTTTATTTTCATTTGGGGCTCGTGACACGTTTTGTACCTAAATACTAACAGCATCCGCTACACTTGCAAACGGTGGTATGACGCCACTGCAGCGTTAAATACAACTGCAACCATCGATATGATCTTTGACTTACATTTTGAAAATGCTCAATTTACGTTAAACAGGCCCCCTTTTGATAATAACTTAGCGTATTTTTTACGACACGACATAGCCACTCTTTCTTTTAATCTCAACTCACGATCCCGGCTTTAAAACGTTGTTACTTGGCGTTTTTGCGAAAAAAAAATGCTGGAGATGTTTTAACACAAGTTTCATTGCTATGCAACCTTTAGAAACAAGACGGTTAGTAATATATGCACGTCTGTCAATCATATAGTTTATATGGGAGAAGTAATGCAAACAATATTTACATCAAGATGAATTAAGGCAAAGAGAGCACTTTGAGTGAGCCTTGAATGAAACCGTCATACAGTCCCAATCAAGCTGGCCCGTTAATTTTTAAACTTCTTCATCCAATCAGTGAGAGCCCGAATCCTTATTCAAGTCCTTTTCTCATAAGTTAATGGCATGCTACATGGTAACTTTAAACGAAAATGTGGAAAAACAGAGCTGGAATGCTCCCTTCGTCCACTCCTTACCAACGGAAATTTGTTTTTCAGCGAAGTCTGGACAGAACACCTTCTCGATTCTTCTTTTGACTCTTAATTTCGCCCTCGCTTATCTCCGTGTAATTTGCATAATGCCTTTTTGGCCGTACACACATATATACCTGTACATACTTTATTTAACAATGCAGGTTAAAAGTAGACCTGCTATGCATAGATCTGAATTTTTAAAACGTTATGGTCCAAAAAAATTAAAAAATCCACCAACTAGGTTATTACAATTCATATAAAGTTTAAGCAAAGAGACACAAAGATATAGCCCGAAAATAACAAATAAAAATCCACCGAATGCCATTATTCTTCACCGAAAATCATGGCAGGTTTAGTCCCCTACAGAAGGTACAACTGACAGACGTGTAAGGAGTGCTTTCACTTAAACATAAGAGCACCCACGATGCTGTTCCCAACCAATACTTTATCTTGCTTAAAGCTTCTCTCTTTAACAAAGGATTGCCTTTTAGGGCTATACCAAGTCAGTCAGGGCTTCCCTCTGTGTCCCCGGCCAGGTGGGGAGGGGTGGGGAGGAAATTTCATATAAGGTCAGGCTTGCAAAGCTTCGAAAGGGTCACGAAAGCACGCAACCTCGTTCCCAGGGTCTCTCATCTAGCCGCCCTCTGAGGCGAGCGCCCCAGGGGGCGGTAAGATGAGAGACCCTGGGAACGAGGTTGGAAAGCACGTGGAAAGATGGCGGTGTCGGTTTTTAGAGGAAAACGAAAGCGGTTTGCGGTTTCGAAAGAACAAAATATGGCGGTTTACGGAATGTACGACCCCCTATAATAGTCCCTCTTCTTACTTTTTTGCAGTTTCCAAAGGTTGCTACAAGGAGGCTTTCATCACCCACTTTTCATTAATACAAATTATCAATCAAACAGTTTCGACAAAAGCCACAAATTTTAATTTTTGGCCATTTTTGGCCATGTTCATGGCATTCAAATTAAAACAATTAGTCTTCATTATGAGCACAGGCTATACTAGCTTTGTCTTGAAACCCAAAAACAAACTTTGCAAAGGGTCCTTGCATTTCTATAGCTTTTAACAGGGCTCTGTTATCCAAACATTTTCTCAAAGACCCTTTGAAATTTGAACAGTTGAAATTTTGAACATTTACATGTCCATCATTGTAATACTGGTGTAAAGAAGCTGTATAGTGCTACTACACTTGCTCGAGTTTTGGTGGCTTCACAACGCTACATATTGGCAACGATGATGACGGTGATACTGAGTGGAAAGAGCTTTGCCGGCTTTAAATTGGCCGTTCCGAAATTCAGCAGGAAACTGGGTCGAGTTTCAAATTTTAACAAATAAATCAATAAACTAACACCGCCACATGAAAGATCATGTTGAGATTGCCGGTCATTTGACCAAGTGTGATGCTTTTAGGATGAACAGAAGCCAAGCTATAAACCTTGAAATATGCTTCAAAATCCATACAAACGTCTCTAATTTTGAGACGGCGTCCCCCAAACCATATAAATTAAACTATTATATTTTTTATGATTTCCGTGATACTCTTTAGAATGGGCAAACATAGTGGTTTTCATCTCAGCTTCCTTCAAACAGTAGGTGCATGATGGGATTTTACAGCTGTCACAAAACTGATGAAAAATTTTAAGGCTTGAAATGGTTCACTGTCTCAAAATTAGAGACGTACGTTTGCTTGGATTTTGAACCATATTTCAAGGTCCATAACTTGGTCTCTGTTCGCCCTAAAAACATCATACTTGGTCAAATGACCTATGTGAACATGATCTTTCATGTGATGGTGTCAGTATATCGATTGAATTCGCCCCGGTTCCCAGTTCGGAACGGCCTATTACATGCCGCGAAACTTTGGCGACATTGGAGGCGATGCTGCTCGAAAGAAAGCTCGATTACTTGATTTTGGGGGCGTGGAAGTCCAAGATATTTACGAAGACCTTCCTGACCCCGGAACGAAGAGGATAATGTATATACAGTGTTTCTTTGAAACCTGAATGGTTATTTTCGTGCAGTGGACATTGTGCCATGTGTGCGCCATCCTTGCATACGGCGACTGAGCCCGCAGTACGAGCGGCAGTCAAAACTTAGCTGTCCCACCGAAACGACACGATAATAGCCTTTTTCTTCGCAGGTAACAAAAATAGAGACAATGCTAAAGTTGCTTTGGCTTCTTCTAGAAGAAAACTCGAGAATTCCGGGTTTAGTTTGACGAGAAACAGGATATTTTGTTCAAAATAAGACAACTATCACCCTACCTGGCGACACTCGACGAACTACGAGCGAGTTGCCATGCCGGACGCCGGCGACTCAGATTTGGCACCAAATTAGAAGCTTGGAGACACAAACTTCTTCATATTTTTCACATATTAAGAACTGATAGGGTTTTGACAACTGTAAATCTCTTTTCGTGAATATTTAGTGCCATCTCCAGCGACAAAAGTTGCCTGGCTTCAATGCCTTTCCTGTAAACTTACATTGACGTCAGGACAGTAAAGTTTTTCCCGCCTGCTGAATCCTGATTGGTCAATTCAAATTTACCGCGCGCCGACCGTATGCAAGGATGTTTCTCGCCAGCTGGCATGGAAGCAAAGGGAGACCGCTGACAAATTCATGGTTCGTTTTATGCAAGTAACATGTTGGCAGAGCTTTGAGAGAAAATCTTCGAGATCAACTAATTGAAAAGTTGCGCGATGTCGAGTTGAAAATCAAACAGCTGAAAGTGAATAATATTACCCTGGAAGCTGCAAAAGGTAAAGTTTGAAACAGGTAACTTCGTGTGAGCAAGCAGGTCAAATGGTCTCGCCAAAAGACGAGTTGGAAGCAGACACTGACCAATGTAGTCAAGGAATTCTCCAGCTCGAGGTCGGGAGTACACTGCAGTAAATGCATGCGGTAAATATGGTCATAAATATTTGTAATCCAAAAGAATTAGTTGCTATGTGGTACAGTAAACAGTTCAAAAGCTGTAAACAGTAACACCGCAGTGCAAAATTTAAAAAAAAAGGTATCATAGCAGACGTATCGGCCATAGCCCTTATTCAGTGCTAAGTTGAGTTTTGAATGGGAGGCCCACACACATAACATCATAAATATTGTCATGCTAGCTGTCGCGAAGGTGGACAGGCCAATTTTGTCGTGGGTCCTCAGTTCTAAGCAGGTGACGATGAGACATTTGCTCTTGCTATAGATGACCAGACATGGGCTTTGTCGACCTTTGCTAAACCAGTGATTTCTTTTGCCATTGGCGGAGTCAGCAAGGATATGTTGATTGATTCAGGTGCTGCTAGCAACGTAATTAGCGCGCATAGAGGAACTTCAACATCAGGGCTAAAGATTGAGTTACAATCCTGCAAAAGTTGTTTGCTTATGGGGGGCCGAGAGCTTGAGGTTGAAGTTCCAGTTTCAGTCGGGAAGATTCGGTGACTAAAACAAAGACTGTAGTAGATTTCATCGTTTGGCAAACAACGGGATGTTGCTTGTTAGGATATTCAACCGATACAGACATTGGAATCGTTCATGTAGGTCCGGTAGGAACTCTCGGTACAGGGAACTGTAACACTGCTGATGACACGTATATTCAGCCCGACCAAAAGACACGTATTTTCAGCTCGCAACGGCCGGGGAATGATGAATGAGGAGTGAGAATTGTAGTCGACCCTAAGCTCTTTGCATGAGAGCGGCCAGTTTGTTGCATGAAGGTCATCAAGGGGGTATAAAGACAAAGGAGAGGCTTAGGACAGAAATCTGCCTGCCGAAATCGATCGCAATGCGGAGAGAAGATTTGCGGAGTATTACGGATGAACGTTGGTTGCTAAGGATGTCCCACCTCAGCCAGTGAAACCAACACCTTTACCCATAAAACCATGGTAAGAAGTAGCTGGGTCTATTACCGTCTGGAAAACACCTGTTAGTTATTGTGGATTATTACAACCAGTGGATGGAGGTCGATGTCAATCGCACAACCTCCAGCAGAACCATCATTTCGTTGCCTGGATACTCAATAGGCTAGTTTCGAATTGTGCAGAAACAAAAGAACAGAGTCGAGGTTCAGGGGAATAATTAGCATTTTGTATTGTTCATAACAAAGGAAAATGCAAATTACTCCCCTAAACCTCGACTCTGTTCTTTTGTTGCTGCACAATTCGAAACTAGCCTATTCGCAAGACTGATTACCTAGAGGTCTGCGTACTGACAAGGGTTCAAACCTCCTATTAGGGAGCAAGAAGAGTATTAAAAAAATGGAGATTGAGCACCATTGCACGACTGCTGGTGTGAGGTCACAGTATTCAACTTTGCCTATGGCATGAATTATGTGAAGCAACAGGTGACATCTTCAGATATTTTTCTTATTCTTATAAACTAAATTTGGCACCATTTTGTTTGGTCATATATAATGTAAAGGGCAACCTTGGCACCTACATGTAGTATTGTCGCATGAGGAGCATCGTGTTTATTACTGCACGCTGTGAAAGCACTACTGAAAATTGTCTTCTATAGTTCCTGGCTTTTAAAGATCCTTCAAATATCACTCTCCAAGAAGTCTCTACTCATTTAAAACTTACAGGTACGAAACACAGGGACGGATCTTAGGGGAGGGTGTAGGGGTGCGCTACCCCCTCCCTCCGAGATGAATCCTTCTTCGTATTCGCTTTAAAAAATTTTTTAACCTTACCAGTCAGTTACGCATCCTGAATCCGTCCCAAGAACACAGTAGGGTTGCATGCTTGTAATCGTTTTTTAGCACAGCAGATTCTACAGATTTTAGACTTTTACTCAATACATTTAAACAGATTTAGTTTTACTTGGTAAATTCTGCAGCGAAAAATTAAAAAAAACCAGATTGTTTAAGTTGAATTAAGCTTGGTCATAGTAGTTGCCAGAGGATCTACAAAATTTGATATAAACATGCCGTCGTCTTACGAGCTGTGCTTTCATGATCGCTGCCAAAACAAAAGATCAGCTTTTCCTAACTCTGCTGGTTTCCTTTTCGCAAGACTTAATACAGAAAAATCACTTCCACAGTAAAACTCGAGTTATAAACTTCTTCGCTTCATCCTCCGCGTTTTCATGCTCGCGTCTCTTTTCATCAGCTAGCAGGCGTCGAAGGGTGGCAATCTTTCAAACGCTTATACTTAAGTGCGTTTCAAAATGACGGATATTATTGTGTTATTTCCGAGGGGAATGTCTTGTCTTACAACTTCAAAGGATTCAAGGAAGGCCTTAGACCTGTGTTCAAGAGATTTCTTGGTGGGATTCATTGAGTACTACGGGCTTTTTGGCACGCTTGTTTGCAGTACCAATGAATCAAATTCAGCCGGAGCAGATGTTGGCGAACCTGTAAAAAAGTCATATTTTATTTGCGAGGAAAGATAACGAGTTGGTTTAGCTGTCATGATTGCAGAAAAATCGGACGAATAGGATAAGAATGATTTCGGATTTAAAACTTGAGATGAAAATTGGCAACGCCAGGGATTGTGACAATTTTGAAGGGTTTCAATAAAATGCCGTAAACCAATTCAAGTTGGTTTCTCTGACTCAAACAAGTGAAAATTTATAGGCAAAATTGTATTTTTGAGCTTTTTTTCGCTGATTACTTGGATCCCTACTGACATTAACTCTTTATCACTGGAAAAGGACAAAGAAGCTTTAGCAGCGACTAAATTATTTTTGCCAGCAGGGAAGAAAAAGACTACTGTCCAGTCGTTTCTGTAGGACAGCTAGGTTTTGACTGCCACTCGTACTGCGGGCGCAGCTAAGGTATGCAAGGTTATGGCGCGATTTAAGTCAACGAAATGTTTGTATGCAGCCAATGCTCCGGCTGGCCAGCGGTAAAATTTTCTGTTCACGCTGCGAAAACAGACGGTGAGATCACAAACAAATTCAAATCGTTATTGTTTCTCAGGAGGCTTCGGTTGAAATCATTGCAAACTTTAAACTGCAATTGCAAGTTAACTATAATACAACTATTTCAGAAGCAAAGATTAATCTTGATAGGGATAAGTTACATGATCTACCTCAATAAATAAAACTCAAACTTGATACAGCTAAATAAATTGGCATTGTTATGTCAACACCAAAGCTTGTGCTCTAATTGGCTAACAACGCCTACATTTCCCCGCAATTGGCACGCTTACAACGCACACGTGTTTGAATCTGATGAGGCCCTGTTTACACGGGTCCGGACAAATCTTTGTACGGACAAAAACTTGCACGGTTCCACCTTGCGTTTACACGGGACCGGCGGAACTGTACGAATTTTTGAACGGCTAAGTGTGCAAGTTTGGGACCTGAAAAAAGCAGGTCAACTTTTTGACCGGCACGGTTCCATATTTGTACGGACTCGTGTAAACACCCGAACCGTGCAACTTTTTGCTCAGATAGCACGGTTATGGCCTGGAATCAAATACCGCGACTGGTCTAAACTTTGCACGGATCCGTGTAAACACCACTGCAACAGAATTTGCACGGATCCATGTAAACAGGCGGTCCAGGAACAAAATTCGTCCGGGCAAAAATTTGTCCGGACCCGTGTAAACGGGGCCTGAACGAAAACTGCGTCACAGCTGTGCACGTTTCCTATTATCAATTCTGGTTAGGCTGTAACTTGAAAAAAATATGTAACAAGTTGTCTATTTAATTCCTTTTCTCATCTTTACCTCACAGAACAAAATGCAGCAACTACTTGCCATGCTTGGGAAGCTTGTTCAAACTCTCCTTCAGAAATTACCTTACTGGTGGAAGTTACCGACTGTTTTGATGATTTTTTACCAGTTTCAACAAAGAGATTACCTCATGAACAACAACTTATTTGATAGCTACCCCTGCGAAGTCACTGGACCCAAGCAAGACTGCCAGGACCCCGTGATTGGTAAATATAAAAGAAACGTGAAAGCTTCAAGTAAAATTCGGACAAAGAAGGAAGAGTTAAATTAAAGTGAAATTTAAAAAAATAGAGTTAAATTGAAAGGATTATTTTCAATAATTTATGTAAATCAAGATTATTGTTCATTAGCTTGTTTACGTTCCACATTTTAGCATGACCAGAATTTACAATATTGTGAATGTAAAGTTCATTATTAGGGATCGAGCTTAAGGACGTTCGCGCCAAAAATTTCCCACGTGCAGGTTTGCATATGATAAGATTATATTAAAAACGTAAAAAATTGGGGGGTCACCGAACTCGTTTTGAAGATAAGGCGCATCACAGACCATAGCATTTCAAGGATTCCCAGTCACTCGAGGCGATTCTGCTGGATTCACTACTATCGGTACATATCAAATTGAACTGAATCATATCTAAGTTATGTGTGTTTAACACAGCATATGTGGACCTATTTGATAGGTCTTTGCTACATATGTCATTAAATCAGGTAGAATTAGCCCTAAAAAATGCAACTTCTAAGTCGCACACACCTGTTTCCATGTACCAATTCGACCCTATGTGAATAGTCATGAATAGAATATGAGAAATAATTCAAAACTTCCCACGTACAGATTATTTTTTGTTTTTTAGTATAATGGAAAGAATCAGAAAAAGGAATGATCTGCGGAAAAAAAAGTGGGGGTTACCGAGCATCCAACAAAAATATTCAGGTGTGTGCGACTTAGAAGTTGCATTTTTTAGGGCTAATTCTACCTGATTTAATGACAAGTGTAGCAAAGACCTATCAAATAGGTCTAGATATGCTGTGTTAAACACATAACTTAGATATGATTCAGTTCAATTTGATATATGCCGATAGTAGTGAATCCAGCAGAATCGCCTCGAGTGACTGGGAATCCTTGAAATGCTATGGTCTGTGATGCGCCTTATCTTCAAAACGAGTTCGGTGACCCCCCAATTTTTTACGTTTTTAATATAATCTTATCATATGCAAACCTGCACGTGGGAAATTTTTGGCGCGAACGTCCTTAAGCTCGATCCCTAATAATGAACTTTACATTCGCAATATTGTAAATTCTGGTCATGCTGAAATGTGGAACGTAAACAAGCTAATGAACAATAATCTTGATTTACATAAATTATTGAAAATAATCCTTTCAATTTAACTCTATTTTTTTAAATTTCACTTTAATTTAACTCTTCCTTCTTTGTCCGAATTTTACTTGAAGCTTTCACGTTTCTTTTATATTTACCAATCACGGGGTCCTGGCAGTCTTGCTTGGGTCCAGTGACTTCGCAGGGGTAGCTATCAAATAAGTTGTTGTTCATGAGGTAATCTCTTTGTTGAAACTGGTAAAAAATCATCAAAACAGTCGGTAACTTCCACCAGTAAGGTAATTTCTGAAGGAGAGTTTGAACAAGCTTCCCAAGCATGGCAAGTAGTTGCTGCATTTTGTTCTGTGAGGTAAAGATGAGAAAAGGAATTAAATAGACAACTTGTTACATATTTTTTTCAAGTTACAGCCTAACCAGAATTGATAATAGGAAACGTGCACAGCTGTGACGCAGTTTTCGTTCAGGCCCCGTTTACACGGGTCCGGACAAATTTTTGCCCGGACGAATTTTGTTCCTGGACCGCCTGTTTACATGGATCCGCGCAAATTCTGTTACCGTGGTGTTTACACGGATCCGTGCAAAGTTTAGACCAGTCGCGGTATTTGATTCCAGGCCATAACCGTGCTATCTGAGCAAAAAGTTGCACGGTTCGGGTGTTTACACGAGTCCGTACAAATATGGAACCGTGCCGGTCAAAAAGTTGACCTGCTTTTTTCAGGTCCCAAACTTGCACACTTAGGCCCCGTTTACACGGGTCCGGACAAATCTTTGCACGGACAAAAACTTGCACGGTTCCACCTTGCGTTTACACGGGACCGGCGGAACTGGACGAATTTTTGCACGGATCCGTGTAAACAACACTGCAACAGAATTTGCACGGATCCATGTAAACAGGCGGTCCAGGAACAAAATTCGTCCGTGCAAAAATTTGTCCGGACCCGTGTAAACCGGGCCTAACATTAGCCGTTCAAAAATTCGTCCAGTTCCCGTGTAAACGCAAGGTGGAACCGTGCAAGTTTTTGTCCGTACAAAGATTTGTCCGGACCCGTGTAAACAGGGCCTCATCAGATTCAAACACGTGTGCGTTGTAAGCGTGCCAATTGCGGGGAAATGTAGGCGTTGTTAGCCAATCAGAGCACAAGCTTTGGTGTTGACATAACAATGCCAATTTATTTAGCTGTATCAAGTTTGAGTTTTATTTATTGAGGTAGATCATGTAACTTATCCCTATCAAGATTAATCTTTGCTTCTGAAATAGTTGTGTTATAGTTAACTTGCAATTGCAGTTTAAAGTTTGCAATGAATTCAACCGAAGCCACCTGAGAAACAATAACGATTTGAATTTGTTTGTGATCTCACCGTCTGTTTTCGCAGCGTGAACAGAAAATTTTACCGCTGGCCAGCCGGAGCATTGGCTGCATACAAACATTTCGTTGACTTAAAAAGGAATTCGTTGACTTAAATCGCGCCATAACCTTGCATACCTTGGCTGCGCCCGCAGTACGAGTGGCAGTCAAAACCTAGCTGTCCTACAGAAACGACTGGACAGTAGTCTTTTTCTTCCCTGCTGGCAAAAATAATTTAGTCGATGCTAAAGCTTCTTTGCATATTTTGTCCTTTTCCAATGATAAAGAGTTAATGTCAGTAGGGATCCAAGTAATCAGCGAAAAAAAGCTCAAAAATACCATTTTGCCTATAAATTTTCACTTGTTTAAGTCAGAGAAACCAACTTGAATTGGTTTACGGCATTTTATTGAAACCCTTCAAAGTTGTCACAAGTTTTAAATCCGAAATCATTCTTATCCTATTCGTCTGATGTTTCTGCAATCATGACAGCTAAACCAACTCGTTATCTTTCCTCGCAAATAGAATATGACTTTTTTACAGGTTCGCCAACATCTGCTCCGGCTGAATTGGATTCATTGGTACTGCAAACAAGCGTGCCAAAAAGCTCGTAGTACTCAATGAATCCCACCAAGAAATCTCTTGAACACAGGTCTAAGGCCTTCCTTGAATCCTTTGAAGTTGTAAGACAAGACATTCCCCTCGGAAATAACACAATAATATCCGTCATTTTGAAACGCACTTAAGTATAAGCGTTTGAAAGATTGCCACCCTTCGACGCATGCTAGCTGATGAAAAGAGACGCGAGCATGAAAACGCGGAGGATGAAGCGAAGAAGTTTACAACTCGAGTTTTACTGTGGAAGTGATTTTTCTGTATTAAGTCTTGCGAAAAGGAAACCAGCAGAGTTAGGAAAAGCTGATCTTTTGTTTTGGCAGCGATCATGAAAGCACAGCTCGTAAGACGACGGCATGTTTATATCAAATTTTGTAGATCCTCTGGCAACTACTATGACCAAGCTTAATTCAACTTAAACAATCTGGTTTTTTTTTTAATTTTTCGCTGCAGAATTTACCAAGTAAAACTAAATCTGTTTAAATGTATTGAGTAAAAGTCTAAAATCTGTAGAATCTGCTGTGCTAAAAAACGATTACAAGCGTGCAACCCTATTGTGTTCTTGGGACGGATTCAGGATGACTGGTAAGGTTAAATTTTTTTTTAAAGCGAATACGAAGAAGGCTTCATCTCGGAGGGAGGGGGTAGCGCACCCCTACACCCTCCCCTAAGATCCGTCCCTGTGTTTCGTACCTGTAAGTTTTAAATGAGTAGAGACTTCTTGGAGAGTGATATTTGAAGGATCTTTAAAAGCCAGGAACTATAGAAGACAATTTTCAGTAGTGCTTTCACAGCGTGCAGTAATAAACACGATGCTCCTCATGTGACAATACTACATGTAGGTGCCAATAGGTTGCCCTTTACATTATATATGACCAAACAAAATGGTGCCAAATTTAGTTTATAAGAATAAGAAAAATGTCTCAAGATGCCACCTGTTGCTTGACATGATTCATGCTATAGGCAAAGTTCATTATTGTGACCCCACACCAGCAGTCTTGTAATGGTGCTCAATCTCCATTTTTTTAATACTCTTCCTGCTCCCTGATACGAGGTTTGAACCATTGTCAGTACGCAGACCTCTAGGTAATCAGTCTTGCGAATCGAGTATCCAGGCAACGAAATGATGGTTCTGCTGGAGGTTGTGCGATTGACATCGACCTCCATCCACTGGTTGTAATAATCCAACAATAACTGAACAGGTGTTTTCCAGGCCCCCCCCCGGTACTAGACCAAGCTTACTCTCTTACCCATGGTTTTATGGGTAAAGGTGTTGGTTCACACCGGCTGAGGTGGGACCTCCTTAGCAAACCAACGTTCATCCGCAATGCGCCGCGAGAAGCTTCTCGCCGCGCATTGCGGATGAACGTTGGTTTGCTAAGGAGGTCCCACCTCAGCCGGTGTGAACCAACACCTTTACCCATAAAACCATGGGTAAGAGAGTAAGCTTGGTCTAGTACCGGGGGGGGGCCTGGAAAACACCTGTTCAGTTATTGTTGGATTATTACAACCAGTGGAGGGAGGTCGATGGTCAATCGCACAACCTCCAGCAGAACCATCATTTCGTTGCCTGGATACTCGATTCGCAAGACTGATTACCTAGAGGTCTGCGTACTGACAATGGTTCAAACCTCGTATCAGGGAGCAGGAAGAGTATTAAAAAAATGGAGATTGAGCACCATTACAAGACTGCTGGTGTGGGGTCACAATAATGAACTTTGCCTATAGCATGAATCATGTCAAGCAACAGGTGGCATCTTGAGACATTTTTCTTATTCTTATAAACTAAATTTGGCACCATTTTGTTTGGTCATATATAATGTAAAGGGCAACCTATTGGCACCTACATGTAGTATTGTCACATGAGGAGCATCGTGTTTATTACTGCACGCTGTGAAAGCACTACTGAAAATTGTCTTCTATAGTTCCTGGCTTTTAAAGATCCTTCAAATATCACTCTCCAAGAAGTCTCTACTCATTTAAAACTTACAGGTACGAAACACAGGGACGGATCTTAGGGGAGGGTGTAGGGGTGCGCTACCCCCTCCCTCCGAGATGAAGCCTTCTTCGTATTCGCTTTAAAAAAAAATTTAACCTTACCAGTCATCCTGAATCCGTCCCAAGAACACAATAGGGTTGCACGCTTGTAATCGTTTTTTAGCACAGCAGATTCTACAGATTTTAGACTTTTACTCAATACATTTAAACAGATTTAGTTTTACTTGGTAAATTCTGCAGCGAAAAATTAAAAAAAAAACCAGATTGTTTAAGTTGAATTAAGCTTGGTCATAGTAGTTGCCAGAGGATCTACAAAATTTGATATAAACATGCCGTCGTCTTACGAGCTGTGCTTTCATGATCGCTGCCAAAACAAAAGATCAGCTTTTCCTAACTCTGCTGGTTTCCTTTTCGCAAGACTTAATACAGAAAAATCACTTCCACAGTAAAACTCGAGTTGTAAACTTCTTCGCTTCATCCTCCGCGTTTTCATGCTCGCGTCTCTTTTCATCAGCTAGCATGCGTCGAAGGGTGGCAATCTTTCAAACGCTTATACTTAAGTGCGTTTCAAAATGACGGATATTATTGTGTTATTTCCGAGGGGAATGTCTTGTCTTACAACTTCAAAGGATTCAAGGAAGGCCTTAGACCTGTGTTCAAGAGATTTCTTGGTGGGATTCATTGAGTACTACGAGCTTTTTGGCACGCTTGTTTGCAGTACCAATGAATCCAATTCAGCCGGAGCAGATGTTGGCGAACCTGTAAAAAAGTCATATTCTATTTGCGAGGAAAGATAACGAGTTGGTTTAGCTGTCATGATTGCAGAAACATCAGACGAATAGGATAAGAATGATTTCGGATTTAAAACTTGTGACAACTTTGAAGGGTTTCAATAAAATGCCGTAAACCAATTCAAGTTGGTTTCTCTGACTTAAACAAGTGAAAATTTATAGGCAAAATGGTATTTTTGAGCTTTTTTTCGCTGATTACTTGGATCCCTACTGACATTAACTCTTTATCATTGGAAAAGGACAAAATATGCAAAGAAGCTTTAGCATCGACTAAATTATTTTTGCCAGCAGGGAAGAAAAAGACTACTGTCCAGTCGTTTCTGTAGGACAGCTAGGTTTTGACTGCCACTCGTACTGCGGGCGCAGCCAAGGTATGCAAGGTTATGGCGCGATTTAAGTCAACGAATTCCTTTTTAAGTCAACGAAATGTTTGTATGCAGCCAATGCTCCGGCTGGCCAGCGGTAAAATTTTCTGTTCACGCTGCGAAAACAGACGGTGAGATCACAAACAAATTCAAATCGTTATTGTTTCTCAGGTGGCTTCGGTTGAATTCATTGCAAACTTTAAACTGCAATTGCAAGTTAACTATAACACAACTATTTCAGAAGCAAAGATTAATCTTGATAGGGATAAGTTACATGATCTACCTCAATAAATAAAACTCAAACTTGATACAGCTAAATAAATTGGCATTGTTATGTCAACACCAAAGCTTGTGCTCTGATTGGCTAACAACGCCTACATTTCCCCGCAATTGGCACGCTTACAACGCACACGTGTTTGAATCTGATGAGGCCCTGTTTACACGGGTCCGGACAAATCTTTGTACGGACAAAAACTTGCACGGTTCCACCTTGCGTTTACACGGGAACTGGACGAATTTTTGAACGGCTAATGTTAGGCCCGGTTTACACGGGTCCGGACAAATTTTTGCACGGACGAATTTTGTTCCTGGACCGCCTGTTTACATGGATCCGTGCAAATTCTGTTGCAGTGTTGTTTACACGGATCCGTGCAAAAATTCGTCCAGTTCCGCCGGTCCCGTGTAAACGCAAGGTGGAACCGTGCAAGTTTTTGTCCGTGCAAAGATTTGTCCGGACCCGTGTAAACGGGGCCTAAGTGTGCAAGTTTGGGACCTGAAAAAAGCAGGTCAACTTTTTGACCGGCACGGTTCCATATTTGTACGGACTCGTGTAAACACCCGAACCGTGCAACTTTTTGCTCAGATAGCACGGTTATGGCCTGGAATCAAATACCGCGACTGGTCTAAACTTTGCACGGATCCGTGTAAACACCACGGTAACAGAATTTGCGCGGATCCATGTAAACAGGCGGTCCAGGAACAAAATTCGTCCGGGCAAAAATTTGTCCGGACCCGTGTAAACGGGGCCTGAACGAAAACTGCGTCACAGCTGTGCACGTTTCCTATTATCAATTCTGGTTAGGCTGTAACTTGAAAAAATATGTAACAAGTTGTCTATTTAATTCCTTTTCTCATCTTTACCTCACAGAACAAAATGCAGCAACTACTTGCCATGCTTGGGAAGCTTGTTCAAACTCTCCTTCAGAAATTACCTTACTGGTGGAAGTTACCGACTGTTTTGATGATTTTTTACCAGTTTCAACAAAGAGATTACCTCATGAACAACAACTTATTTGATAGCTACCCCTGCGAAGTCACTGGACCCAAGCAAGACTGCCAGGACCCCGTGATTGGTAAATATAAAAGAAACGTGAAAGCTTCAAGTAAAATTCGGACAAAGAAGGAAGAGTTAAATTAAAGTGAAATTTAAAAAAATAGAGTTAAATTGAAAGGATTATTTTCAATAATTTATGTAAATCAAGATTATTGTTCATTAGCTTGTTTACGTTCCACATTTCAGCATGACCAGAATTTACAATATTGCGAATGTAAAGTTCATTATTAGGGATCGAGCTTAAGGACGTTCGCGCCAAAAATTTCCCACGTGCAGGTTTGCATATGATAAGATTATATTAAAAACGTAAAAAATTGGGGGGTCACCGAACTCGTTTTGAAGATAAGGCGCATCACAGACCATAGCATTTCAAGGATTCCCAGTCACTCGAGGCGATTCTGCTGGATTCACTACTATCGGCATATATCAAATTGAACTGAATCATATCTAAGTTATGTGTTTAACACAGCATATCTAGACCTATTTGATAGGTCTTTGCTACACTTGTCATTAAATCAGGTAGAATTAGCCCTAAAAAATGCAACTTCTAAGTCGCACACACCTGTTTCCATGATTCTTTCCATTATACTAAAAAACAAAAAATAATCTGTACGTGGGAAGTTTTGAATTATTTCTCATATTCTATTCATGACTATTCACATAGGGTCGAATTGGTACATGGAAACAGGTGTGTGCGACTTAGAAGTTGCATTTTTTAGGGCTAATTCTACCTGATTTAATGACATATGTAGCAAAGACCTATCAAATAGGTCCACATATGCTGTGTTAAACACACATAACTTAGATATGATTCAGTTCAATTTGATATGTACCGATAGTAGTGAATCCAGCAGAATCGCCTCGAGTGACTGGGAATCCTTGAAATGCTATGGTCTGTGATGCGCCTTATCTTCAAAACGAGTTCGGTGACCCCCCAATTTTTTACGTTTTTAATATAATCTTATCATATGCAAACCTGCACGTGGGAAATTTTTGGCGCGAACGTCCTTAAGCTCGATCCCTAATAATGAACTTTACATTCACAATATTGTAAATTCTGGTCATGCTAAAATGTGGAACGTAAACAAGCTAATGAACAATAATCTTGATTTACATAAATTATTGAAAATAATCCTTTCAATTTAACTCTATTTTTTTAAATTTCACTTTAATTTAACTCTTCCTTCTTTGTCCGAATTTTACTTGAAGCTTTCACGTTTCTTTTATATTTACCAATCACGGGGTCCTGGCAGTCTTGCTTGGGTCCAGTGACTTCGCAGGGGTAGCTATCAAATAAGTTGTTGTTCATGAGGTAATCTCTTTGTTGAAACTGGTAAAAAATCATCAAAACAGTCGGTAACTTCCACCAGTAAGGTAATTTCTGAAGGAGAGTTTGAACAAGCTTCCCAAGCATGGCAAGTAGTTGCTGCATTTTGTTCTGTGAGGTAAAGATGAGAAAAGGAATTAAATAGACAACTTGTTACATATTTTTTTCAAGTTACAGCCTAACCAGAATTGATAATAGGAAACGTGCACAGCTGTGACGCAGTTTTCGTTCAGGCCCCGTTTACACGGGTCCGGACAAATTTTTGCCCGGACGAATTTTGTTCCTGGACCGCCTGTTTACATGGATCCGTGCAAATTCTGTTGCAGTGGTGTTTACACGGATCCGTGCAAAGTTTAGACCAGTCGCGGTATTTGATTCCAGGCCATAACCGTGCTATCTGAGCAAAAAGTTGCACGGTTCGGGTGTTTACACGAGTCCGTACAAATATGGAACCGTGCCGGTCAAAAAGTTGACCTGCTTTTTTCAGGTCCCAAACTTGCACACTTAGCCGTTCAAAAATTCGTACAGTTCCGCCGGTCCCGTGTAAACGCAAGGTGGAACCGTGCAAGTTTTTGTCCGTACAAAGATTTGTCCGGACCCGTGTAAACAGGGCCTCATCAGATTCAAACACGTGTGCGTTGTAAGCGTGCCAATTGCGGGGAAATGTAGGCGTTGTTAGCCAATTAGAGCACAAGCTTTGGTGTTGACATAACAATGCCAATTTATTTAGCTGTATCAAGTTTGAGTTTTATTTATTGAGGTAGATCATGTAACTTATCCCTATCAAGATTAATCTTTGCTTCTGAAATAGTTGTATTATAGTTAACTTGCAATTGCAGTTTAAAGTTTGCAATGATTTCAACCGAAGCCTCCTGAGAAACAATAACGATTTGAATTTGTTTGTGATCTCACCGTCTGTTTTCGCAGCGTGAACAGAAAATTTTACCGCTGGCCAGCCGGAGCATTGGCTGCATACAAACATTTCGTTGACTTAAATCGCGCCATAACCTTGCATACCTTAGCTGCGCCCGCAGTACGAGTGGCAGTCAAAACCTAGCTGTCCTACAGAAACGACTGGACAGTAGTCTTTTTCTTCCCTGCTGGCAAAAATAATTTAGTCGCTGCTAAAGCTTCTTTGTCCTTTTCCAGTGATAAAGAGTTAATGTCAGTAGGGATCCAAGTAATCAGCGAAAAAAAGCTCAAAAATACAATTTTGCCTATAAATTTTCACTTGTTTGAGTCAGAGAAACCAACTTGAATTGGTTTACGGCATTTTATTGAAACCCTTCAAAATTGTCACAATCCCTGGCGTTGCCAATTTTCATCTCAAGTTTTAAATCCGAAATCATTCTTATCCTATTCGTCCGATTTTTCTGCAATCATGACAGCTAAACCAACTCGTTATCTTTCCTCGCAAATAAAATATGACTTTTTTACAGGTTCGCCAACATCTGCTCCGGCTGAATTTGATTCATTGGTACTGCAAACAAGCGTGCCAAAAAGCCCGTAGTACTCAATGAATCCCACCAAGAAATCTCTTGAACACAGGTCTAAGGCCTTCCTTGAATCCTTTGAAGTTGTAAGACAAGACATTCCCCTCGGAAATAACACAATAATATCCGTCATTTTGAAACGCACTTAAGTATAAGCGTTTGAAAGATTGCCACCCTTCGACGCCTGCTAGCTGATGAAAAGAGACGCGAGCATGAAAACGCGGAGGATGAAGCGAAGAAGTTTATAACTCGAGTTTTACTGTGGAAGTGATTTTTCTGTATTAAGTCTTGCGAAAAGGAAACCAGCAGAGTTAGGAAAAGCTGATCTTTTGTTTTGGCAGCGATCATGAAAGCACAGCTCGTAAGACGACGGCATGTTTATATCAAATTTTGTAGATCCTCTGGCAACTACTATGACCAAGCTTAATTCAACTTAAACAATCTGGTTTTTTTTAATTTTTCGCTGCAGAATTTACCAAGTAAAACTAAATCTGTTTAAATGTATTGAGTAAAAGTCTAAAATCTGTAGAATCTGCTGTGCTAAAAAACGATTACAAGCATGCAACCCTACTGTGTTCTTGGGACGGATTCAGGATGCGTAACTGACTGGTAAGGTTAAAAAATTTTTTAAAGCGAATACGAAGAAGGATTCATCTCGGAGGGAGGGGGTAGCGCACCCCTACACCCTCCCCTAAGATCCGTCCCTGTGTTTCGTACCTGTAAGTTTTAAATGAGTAGAGACTTCTTGGAGAGTGATATTTGAAGGATCTTTAAAAGCCAGGAACTATAGAAGACAATTTTCAGTAGTGCTTTCACAGCGTGCAGTAATAAACACGATGCTCCTCATGCGACAATACTACATGTAGGTGCCAAGGTTGCCCTTTACATTATATATGACCAAACAAAATGGTGCCAAATTTAGTTTATAAGAATAAGAAAAATATCTGAAGATGTCACCTGTTGCTTCACATAATTCATGCCATAGGCAAAGTTGAATACTGTGACCTCACACCAGCAGTCGTGCAATGGTGCTCAATCTCCATTTTTTTAATACTCTTCTTGCTCCCTAATAGGAGGTTTGAACCCTTGTCAGTACGCAGACCTCTAGGTAATCAGTCTTGCGAATAGGCTAGTTTCGAATTGTGCAGCAACAAAAGAACAGAGTCGAGGTTTAGGGGAGTAATTTGCATTTTCCTTTGTTATGAACAATACAAAATGCTAATTATTCCCCTGAACCTCGACTCTGTTCTTTTGTTTCTGCACAATTCGAAACTAGCCTATTGAGTATCCAGGCAACGAAATGATGGTTCTGCTGGAGGTTGTGCGATTGACATCGACCTCCATCCACTGGTTGTAATAATCCACAATAACTAACAGGTGTTTTCCAGACGGTAATAGACCCAGCTACTTCTTACCATGGTTTTATGGGTAAAGGTGTTGGTTTCACTGGCTGAGGTGGGACATCCTTAGCAACCAACGTTCATCCGTAATACTCCGCAAATCTTCTCTCCGCATTGCGATCGATTTCGGCAGGCAGATTTCTGTCCTAAGCCTCTCCTTTGTCTTTATACCCCCTTGATGACCTTCATGCAACAAACTGGCCGCTCTCATGCAAAGAGCTTAGGGTCGACTACAATTCTCACTCCTCATTCATCATTCCCCGGCCGTTGCGAGCTGAAAATACGTGTCTTTTGGTCGGGCTGAATATACGTGTCATCAGCAGTGTTACAGTTCCCTGTACCGAGAGTTCCTACCGGACCTACATGAACGATTCCAATGTCTGTATCGGTTGAATATCCTAACAAGCAACATCCCGTTGTTTGCCAAACGATGAAATCTACTACAGTCTTTGTTTTAGTCACCGAATCTTCCCGACTGAAACTGGAACTTCAACCTCAAGCTCTCGGCCCCCCATAAGCAAACAACTTTTGCAGGATTGTAACTCAATCTTTAGCCCTGATGTTGAAGTTCCTCTATGCGCGCTAATTACGTTGCTAGCAGCACCTGAATCAATCAACATATCCTTGCTGACTCCGCCAATGGCAAAAGAAATCACTGGTTTAGCAAAGGTCGACAAAGCCCATGTCTGGTCATCTATAGCAAGAGCAAATGTCTCATCGTCACCTGCTTAGAACTGAGGACCCACGACAAAATTGGCCTGTCCACCTTCGCGACAGCTAGCATGACAATATTTATGATGTTATGTGTGTGGGCCTCCCATTCAAAACTCAACTTAGCACTGAATAAGGGCTATGGCCGATACGTCTGCTATGATACCTTTTTTTTTAAATTTTGCACTGCGGTGTTACTGTTTACAGCTTTTGAACTGTTTACTGTACCACATAGCAACTAATTCTTTTGGATTACAAATATTTATGACCATATTTACCGCATGCATTTACTGCAGTGTACTCCCGACCTCGAGCTGGAGAATTCCTTGACTACATTGGTCAGTGTCTGCTTCCAACTCGTCTTTTGGCGAGACCATTTGACCTGCTTGCTCACACGAAGTTACCTGTTTCAAACTTTACCTTTTGCAGCTTCCAGGGTAATATTATTCACTTTCAGCTGTTTGATTTTCAACTCGACATCGCGCAACTTTTCAATTAGTTGATCTCGAAGATTTTCTCTCAAAGCTCTGCCAACATGTTACTTGCATAAAACGAACCATGAATTTGTCAGCGGTCTCCCTTTGCTTCCATGCCAGCTGGCGAGAAACATCCTTGCATACGGTCGGCGCGCGGTAAATTTGAATTGACCAATCAGGATTCAGCAGGCGGGAAAAACTTTACTGTCCTGACGTCAATGTAAGTTTACAGGAAAGGCATTGAAGCCAGGCAACTTTTGTCGCTGGAGATGGCACTAAATATTCACGAAAAGAGATTTACAGTTGTCAAAACCCTATCAGTTCTTAATATGTGAAAAATATGAAGAAGTTTGTGTCTCCAAGCTTCTAATTTGGTGCCAAATCTGAGTCGCCGGCGTCCGGCATGGCAACTCGCTCGTAGTTCGTCGAGTGTCGCCAGGTAGGGTGATAGTTGTCTTATTTTGAACAAAATATCCTGTTTCTCGTCAAACTAAACCCGGAATTCTCGAGTTTTCTTCTAGAAGAAGCCAAAGCAACTTTAGCATTGTCTCTATTTTTGTTACCTGCGAAGAAAAAGGCTATTATCGTGTCGTTTCGGTGGGACAGCTAAGTTTTGACTGCCGCTCGTACTGCGGGCTCAGTCGCCGTATGCAAGGATGGCGCACACATGGCACAATGTCCACTGCACGAAAATAACCATTCAGGTTTCAAAGAAACACTGTATATACATTATCCTCTTCGTTCCGGGGTCAGGAAGGTCTTCGTAAATATCTTGGACTTCCACGCCCCCAAAATCAAGTAATCGAGCTTTCTTTCGAGCAGCATCGCCTCCAATGTCGCCAAAGTTTCGCGGCATGTAATAGGCCGTTCCGAACTGGGAACCGGGGCGAATTCAATCGATATACTGACACCATCACATGAAAGATCATGTTCACATAGGTCATTTGACCAAGTATGATGTTTTTAGGGCGAACAGAGACCAAGTTATGGACCTTGAAATATGGTTCAAAATCCAAGCAAACGTACGTCTCTAATTTTGAGACAGTGAACCATTTCAAGCCTTAAAATTTTTCATCAGTTTTGTGACAGCTGTAAAATCCCATCATGCACCTACTGTTTGAAGGAAGCTGAGATGAAAACCACTATGTTTGCCCATTCTAAAGAGTATCACGGAAATCATAAAAAATATAATAGTTTAATTTATATGGTTTGGGGGACGCCGTCTCAAAATTAGAGACGTTTGTATGGATTTTGAAGCATATTTCAAGGTTTATAGCTTGGCTTCTGTTCATCCTAAAAGCATCACACTTGGTCAAATGACCGGCAATCTCAACATGATCTTTCATGTGGCGGTGTTAGTTTATTGATTTATTTGTTAAAATTTGAAACTCGACCCAGTTTCCTGCTGAATTTCGGAACGGCCAATTTAAAGCCGGCAAAGCTCTTTCCACTCAGTATCACCGTCATCATCGTTGCCAATATGTAGCGTTGTGAAGCCACCAAAACTCGAGCAAGTGTAGTAGCACTATACAGCTTCTTTACACCAGTATTACAATGATGGACATGTAAATGTTCAAAATTTCAACTGTTCAAATTTCAAAGGGTCTTTGAGAAAATGTTTGGATAACAGAGCCCTGTTAAAAGCTATAGAAATGCAAGGACCCTTTGCAAAGTTTGTTTTTGGGTTTCAAGACAAAGCTAGTATAGCCTGTGCTCATAATGAAGACTAATTGTTTTAATTTGAATGCCATGAACATGGCCAAAAATGGCCAAAAATTAAAATTTGTGGCTTTTGTCGAAACTGTTTGATTGATAATTTGTATTAATGAAAAGTGGGTGATGAAAGCCTCCTTGTAGCAACCTTTGGAAACTGCAAAAAAGTAAGAAGAGGGACTATTATAGGGGGTCGTACATTCCGTAAACCGCCATATTTTGTTCTTTCGAAACCGCAAACCGCTTTCGTTTTCCTCTAAAAACCGACACCGCCATCTTTCCACGTGCTTTCCAACCTCGTTCCCAGGGTCTCTCATCTTACCGCCCCCTGGGGCGCTCGCCTCAGAGGGCGGCTAGATGAGAGACCCTGGGAACGAGGTTGCGTGCTTTCGTGACCCTTTCGAAGCTTTGCAAGCCTGACCTTATATGAAATTTCCTCCCCACCCCTCCCCACCTGGCCGGGGACACAGAGGGAAGCCCTGACTGACTTGGTATAGCCCTAAAAGGCAATCCTTTGTTAAAGAGAGAAGCTTTAAGCAAGATAAAGTATTGGTTGGGAACAGCATCGTGGGTGCTCTTATGTTTAAGTGAAAGCACTCCTTACACGTCTGTCAGTTGTACCTTCTGTAGGGGACTAAACCTGCCATGATTTTCGGTGAAGAATAATGGCATTCGGTGGATTTTTATTTGTTATTTTCGGGCTATATCTTTGTGTCTCTTTGCTTAAACTTTATATGAATTGTAATAACCTAGTTGGTGGATTTTTTAATTTTTTTGGACCATAACGTTTTAAAAATTCAGATCTATGCATAGCAGGTCTACTTTTAACCTGCATTGTTAAATAAAGTATGTACAGGTATATATGTGTGTACGGCCAAAAAGGCATTATGCAAATTACACGGAGATAAGCGAGGGCGAAATTAAGAGTCAAAAGAAGAATCGAGAAGGTGTTCTGTCCAGACTTCGCTGAAAAACAAATTTCCGTTGGTAAGGAGTGGACGAAGGGAGCATTCCAGCTCTGTTTTTCCACATTTTCGTTTAAAGTTACCATGTAGCATGCCATTAACTTATGAGAAAAGGACTTGAATAAGGATTCGGGCTCTCACTGATTGGATGAAGAAGTTTAAAAATTAACGGGCCAGCTTGATTGGGACTGTATGACGGTTTCATTCAAGGCTCACTCAAAGTGCTCTCTTTGCCTTAATTCATCTTGATGTAAATATTGTTTGCATTACTTCTCCCATATAAACTATATGATTGACAGACGTGCATATATTACTAACCGTCTTGTTTCTAAAGGTTGCATAGCAATGAAACTTGTGTTAAAACATCTCCAGCATTTTTTTTTCGCAAAAACGCCAAGTAACAACGTTTTAAAGCCGGGATCGTGAGTTGAGATTAAAAGAAAGAGTGGCTATGTCGTGTCGTAAAAAATACGCTAAGTTATTATCAAAAGGGGGCCTGTTTAACGTAAATTGAGCATTTTCAAAATGTAAGTCAAAGATCATATCGATGGTTGCAGTTGTATTTAACGCTGCAGTGGCGTCATACCACCGTTTGCAAGTGTAGCGGATGCTGTTAGTATTTAGGTACAAAACGTGTCACGAGCCCCAAATGAAAATAAAAATATCCTTTTAGAAGCAAGCTTTACCTTTGTTTTCGGATTTGGTACTTTTGATTGTTAAATAATATTATTATAATCATTTTTTTTTAATTTATGAAATAAAATATGTGATCATCCTATCTGCCAAAGTTGAAGCCATAAATAAAAAGGACTATAAGATGAGGAATTACTTTTTTTTTTTACCGTTGTGTCTTTGTTTCAATGTGGCTCGGTAAAATATTTTTCTCTACTCGGGAATCAAGGACCTCAGCAGCCTAATCCAGTCTAAAAATAATTGCACTTCGTAAAAAGGAACTGAGCATGAAAATAGTCAAAAAATAGTAAAACTTAACAGAGAGGTTCTCATCCGCAATTATACACTGATTTCACGCACAAACTGTCTGATGTCGTTTTAAAATCAATCAAAAGTGCACTAATCAGTTGTCAAAAAATCCTGTCCAGCGAGATACAAGCGGAACTTATGAAAAGTACTTTCTCGTAAAAAAAAATATAAAATAAAAAGAACATTGACGTGCTATCAAATAATACGGGAAAAACTTACTGTTGACGCCCTGTTGCCAGTGTCTTGCTTGAATGTCTTTTCAAAAATGCTCGGCGACAGATGCAGGCAGAAATTTTATCTTTCTCCTATTTATTTGCGTGAAGGTGAAATATCTGCTATGTCAGTGATAAACTGCTGTTTGGTTGGCAGAAAAATTGACCAGTTAGATGCCATTTATGATGGACAATACCCTTTAATAGAGCAATAGTAACAAAAGAAAATATTTGATTGACAAGGAGACGGCGATCATATATCACGCTGTTGAAGAGACAATTGTGGAGGACCTGTTTTTACAAACGATACTGATTTAGAGTGTTAATTGTCAAGACATGCTCTACTTTCGAATTCTGTTAGAAGTAATTACCTTGAATTTCACTGTACGATCAAAACAAGGCTAAAAGTAATTAAACAAGTAACAACTTCTTTAGGGTATCTGATAGTTATGAAGAATATCACCGAAAAACTCAAAAGCTAGACAGCAAAACAAACACTCGACGAGGGAACTCGCATCCTTCCGTTTACAGACTCATTGAAATTACTTTTTCAGGATATTAAAAACTTAATTACAAGTTGAATGCTGTTTACCATCGTGCCGTTACTGATTTAAACATGCAGGCCTTTGTTTAACACGTCTATAACATTAACTATCGATTCCGACAACGTAAGAGAAAAATCAGTAAAATAAGCCATCACTGATAGAATCAGTCTGTCCTCTTTTATGTTATCATACTCTACATAACGCATAATACCGATCATTAATGGCAACCTTAGCTTATTAATCGTATCTATGCAACGAAAATCTCAGAACTCATAAATAAAGGTGCGAAGGGTTGCTTAGTTGCATTACAGTGCAAAATTTAAAAAAAGGTATCATAGCAGACGTATCGGCCATAGCCCTTATTCAGTGCTAAGTTGAGTTTTGAATGGGAGGCCCACACACATAACATCATAAATATTGTCATGCTAGCTGTCGCGAAGGTGGACAGGCCAATTTTGTCGTGGGTCCTCAGTTCTAAGCAGGTGACGATGAGACATTTGCTCTTGCTATAGATGACCAGACATGGGCTTTGTCGACCTTTGCTAAACCAGTGATTTCTTTTGCCATTGGCGGAGTCAGCAAGGATATGTTGATTGATTCAGGTGCTGCTAGCAACGTAATTAGCGCGCATAGAGGAACTTCAACATCAGGGCTAAAGATTGAGTTACAATCCTGCAAAAGTTGTTTGCTTATGGGGGGCCGAGAGCTTGAGGTTGAAGTTCCAGTTTCAGTCGGGAAGATTCGGTGACTAAAACAAAGACTGTAGTAGATTTCATCGTTTGGCAAACAACGGGATGTTGCTTGTTAGGATATTCAACCGATACAGACATTGGAATCGTTCATGTAGGTCCGGTAGGAACTCTCGGTACAGGGAACTGTAACACTGCTGATGACACGTATATTCAGCCCGACCAAAAGACACGTATTTTCAGCTCGCAACGGCCGGGGAATGATGAATGAGGAGTGAGAATTGTAGTCGACCCTAAGCTCTTTGCATGAGAGCGGCCAGTTTGTTGCATGAAGGTCATCAAGGGGGTATAAAGACAAAGGAGAGGCTTAGGACAGAAATCTGCCTGCCGAAATCGATCGCAATGCGGAGAGAAGATTTGCGGAGTATTACGGATGAACGTTGGTTGCTAAGGATGTCCCACCTCAGCCAGTGAAACCAACACCTTTACCCATAAAACCATGGTAAGAAGTAGCTGGGTCTATTACCGTCTGGAAAACACCTGTTAGTTATTGTGGATTATTACAACCAGTGGATGGAGGTCGATGTCAATCGCACAACCTCCAGCAGAACCATCATTTCGTTGCCTGGATACTCAATAGGCTAGTTTCGAATTGTGCAGAAACAAAAGAACAGAGTCGAGGTTCAGGGGAATAATTAGCATTTTGTATTGTTCATAACAAAGGAAAATGCAAATTACTCCCCTAAACCTCGACTCTGTTCTTTTGTTGCTGCACAATTCGAAACTAGCCTATTCGCAAGACTGATTACCTAGAGGTCTGCGTACTGACAAGGGTTCAAACCTCCTATTAGGGAGCAAGAAGAGTATTAAAAAAATGGAGATTGAGCACCATTGCACGACTGCTGGTGTGAGGTCACAGTATTCAACTTTGCCTATGGCATGAATTATGTGAAGCAACAGGTGACATCTTCAGATATTTTTCTTATTCTTATAAACTAAATTTGGCACCATTTTGTTTGGTCATATATAATGTAAAGGGCAACCTTGGCACCTACATGTAGTATTGTCGCATGAGGAGCATCGTGTTTATTACTGCACGCTGTGAAAGCACTACTGAAAATTGTCTTCTATAGTTCCTGGCTTTTAAAGATCCTTCAAATATCACTCTCCAAGAAGTCTCTACTCATTTAAAACTTACAGGTACGAAACACAGGGACGGATCTTAGGGGAGGGTGTAGGGGTGCGCTACCCCCTCCCTCCGAGATGAATCCTTCTTCGTATTCGCTTTAAAAAATTTTTTAACCTTACCAGTCAGTTACGCATCCTGAATCCGTCCCAAGAACACAGTAGGGTTGCATGCTTGTAATCGTTTTTTAGCACAGCAGATTCTACAGATTTTAGACTTTTACTCAATACATTTAAACAGATTTAGTTTTACTTGGTAAATTCTGCAGCGAAAAATTAAAAAAAACCAGATTGTTTAAGTTGAATTAAGCTTGGTCATAGTAGTTGCCAGAGGATCTACAAAATTTGATATAAACATGCCGTCGTCTTACGAGCTGTGCTTTCATGATCGCTGCCAAAACAAAAGATCAGCTTTTCCTAACTCTGCTGGTTTCCTTTTCGCAAGACTTAATACAGAAAAATCACTTCCACAGTAAAACTCGAGTTATAAACTTCTTCGCTTCATCCTCCGCGTTTTCATGCTCGCGTCTCTTTTCATCAGCTAGCAGGCGTCGAAGGGTGGCAATCTTTCAAACGCTTATACTTAAGTGCGTTTCAAAATGACGGATATTATTGTGTTATTTCCGAGGGGAATGTCTTGTCTTACAACTTCAAAGGATTCAAGGAAGGCCTTAGACCTGTGTTCAAGAGATTTCTTGGTGGGATTCATTGAGTACTACGGGCTTTTTGGCACGCTTGTTTGCAGTACCAATGAATCAAATTCAGCCGGAGCAGATGTTGGCGAACCTGTAAAAAAGTCATATTTTATTTGCGAGGAAAGATAACGAGTTGGTTTAGCTGTCATGATTGCAGAAAAATCGGACGAATAGGATAAGAATGATTTCGGATTTAAAACTTGAGATGAAAATTGGCAACGCCAGGGATTGTGACAATTTTGAAGGGTTTCAATAAAATGCCGTAAACCAATTCAAGTTGGTTTCTCTGACTCAAACAAGTGAAAATTTATAGGCAAAATTGTATTTTTGAGCTTTTTTTCGCTGATTACTTGGATCCCTACTGACATTAACTCTTTATCACTGGAAAAGGACAAAGAAGCTTTAGCAGCGACTAAATTATTTTTGCCAGCAGGGAAGAAAAAGACTACTGTCCAGTCGTTTCTGTAGGACAGCTAGGTTTTGACTGCCACTCGTACTGCGGGCGCAGCTAAGGTATGCAAGGTTATGGCGCGATTTAAGTCAACGAAATGTTTGTATGCAGCCAATGCTCCGGCTGGCCAGCGGTAAAATTTTCTGTTCACGCTGCGAAAACAGACGGTGAGATCACAAACAAATTCAAATCGTTATTGTTTCTCAGGAGGCTTCGGTTGAAATCATTGCAAACTTTAAACTGCAATTGCAAGTTAACTATAATACAACTATTTCAGAAGCAAAGATTAATCTTGATAGGGATAAGTTACATGATCTACCTCAATAAATAAAACTCAAACTTGATACAGCTAAATAAATTGGCATTGTTATGTCAACACCAAAGCTTGTGCTCTAATTGGCTAACAACGCCTACATTTCCCCGCAATTGGCACGCTTACAACGCACACGTGTTTGAATCTGATGAGGCCCTGTTTACACGGGTCCGGACAAATCTTTGTACGGACAAAAACTTGCACGGTTCCACCTTGCGTTTACACGGGACCGGCGGAACTGTACGAATTTTTGAACGGCTAAGTGTGCAAGTTTGGGACCTGAAAAAAGCAGGTCAACTTTTTGACCGGCACGGTTCCATATTTGTACGGACTCGTGTAAACACCCGAACCGTGCAACTTTTTGCTCAGATAGCACGGTTATGGCCTGGAATCAAATACCGCGACTGGTCTAAACTTTGCACGGATCCGTGTAAACACCACTGCAACAGAATTTGCACGGATCCATGTAAACAGGCGGTCCAGGAACAAAATTCGTCCGGGCAAAAATTTGTCCGGACCCGTGTAAACGGGGCCTGAACGAAAACTGCGTCACAGCTGTGCACGTTTCCTATTATCAATTCTGGTTAGGCTGTAACTTGAAAAAAATATGTAACAAGTTGTCTATTTAATTCCTTTTCTCATCTTTACCTCACAGAACAAAATGCAGCAACTACTTGCCATGCTTGGGAAGCTTGTTCAAACTCTCCTTCAGAAATTACCTTACTGGTGGAAGTTACCGACTGTTTTGATGATTTTTTACCAGTTTCAACAAAGAGATTACCTCATGAACAACAACTTATTTGATAGCTACCCCTGCGAAGTCACTGGACCCAAGCAAGACTGCCAGGACCCCGTGATTGGTAAATATAAAAGAAACGTGAAAGCTTCAAGTAAAATTCGGACAAAGAAGGAAGAGTTAAATTAAAGTGAAATTTAAAAAAATAGAGTTAAATTGAAAGGATTATTTTCAATAATTTATGTAAATCAAGATTATTGTTCATTAGCTTGTTTACGTTCCACATTTTAGCATGACCAGAATTTACAATATTGTGAATGTAAAGTTCATTATTAGGGATCGAGCTTAAGGACGTTCGCGCCAAAAATTTCCCACGTGCAGGTTTGCATATGATAAGATTATATTAAAAACGTAAAAAATTGGGGGTCACCGAACTCGTTTTGAAGATAAGGCGCATCACAGACCATAGCATTTCAAGGATTCCCAGTCACTCGAGGCGATTCTGCTGGATTCACTACTATCGGTACATATCAAATTGAACTGAATCATATCTAAGTTATGTGTGTTTAACACAGCATATGTGGACCTATTTGATAGGTCTTTGCTACATATGTCATTAAATCAGGTAGAATTAGCCCTAAAAAATGCAACTTCTAAGTCGCACACACCTGTTTCCATGTACCAATTCGACCCTATGTGAATAGTCATGAATAGAATATGAGAAATAATTCAAAACTTCCCACGTACAGATTATTTTTTGTTTTTTAGTATAATGGAAAGAATCAGAAAAAGGAATGATCTGCGGAAAAAAAAGTGGGGGTTACCGAGCATCCAACAAAAATATTCGCACATCAAGTTAACGTAAAGGTCATCAGCCCTATATTTTGTTCAGTTTTCGACTCGTTGCGGCAAACGGCAAATATGGGTTTGTATTCTTTTCTTCTAATCCTTAATTAAATCACATAAAAATAGAAAAAAGGCTCCAACTATTCACGACAAATACAAAAATTTTCGCTCTACTGTTCAAAGAACTAAATACAGATGACAAAAGTTTCATTTTTGCCGTTTGTTAACCACGTGGCACGCGCGTGTCTAATGAACAGCGTGCGCAGTTGGGATGCACAGTAGCAATGGGCGCGAACGTCCCTAAGCACGCGCGTGTTTAAGGCGCGGACGGCAACCGGAAGTGAGCTATTTTCACTTTTAACTTGCCCCCACACAACCACCTTCACAATGCTAAGTATCTTTTCTCCATTAGAAATTAGCAGTATGAAAATCTGCGAGACAATACGGTCCTGACACGCGAAATTTTCTATTCCGGTTGCCGTCCGCGTCTCAAAAACGCGCGTGCCTAAGCTCCCCTAGTACGAACTGCGGACGCCGTTTAGCGATATCATTTATGACTAAACCGTGAAATTTTCCGTTTGGGAATACAAAGGCCTTCTTTTGTAATCTTTCAGTCGGAATAGCTGTTCATTTTGTGCCATTACAGCCTGCTGAGAACGAATTTTTGAATTTGCAATAACTATCTTTAAGACTAAGTCAAACCTGAGCTTCTCCAATCCCGGTAAACATCCACCGGTGTTTTGCACCAGGCCCCTCTATCGCGCAGGCTTGCTATTAACTAATGCAGACTAGTTACATATGCTACCTTCGCGGGTGAAGATGGTCATGTGATCTATCATCGGCCAGTCTTCAGAAATGATTTGCAGAACTCATTTAAAGTTCTTTACTCAGTTAACTAATATTGCAACATCGCAAGATAATTTTCATTGTAGGTCACGTGTCTTTGGGCTGCTTCTTCAACAAGAAGTGTTCGCCGATGTCATATTTGTACGAAAAACAGGGGCTCACGAGGGACGAGTGTGTGCAGCATTGTAAAGACAACAGATACCCGTATGCAGGTTTTGACCACTGCCGCAAATGTTTTTGCGGGACTAATTTCATGACCTACGCTCAAATAGCATCGAGCGATTGTAAGACAAAGTCAAAGTCAAAGTGCAGGAAAATAAAACCTGGATGTGAAGCTTCTTCGCACATCGAAGTCTTCAGAACAAGTAAGAGTTATTGCAAACAGCTTAGGTACGTGCAAATGCATCCTCACTTTTAGTTTCTCGAAGAGATCTGTATTTCTCCTGGAGGTTCGTAGGAAGCAGTCTTATTAAAGTGTCTCTTTTGATTGGGAAATAAAACAATTTTTCTTTCGTTTGAGTTTTTTTTTGTGTCCTATTCTCTGCCCCATCTCCCACTCCTCCTCGTCTTTCTGTTTGAGACGTTCTATTTTAAATCGCCTTTAGATTCCACACCAGGAGGCCCATTGCCATTTGCTTGAAACACAGAACTTGCAGACTTCAGAGAAATTTCATTAACTTTGCCTCTGACTGTTTGTGTTAATGACTGTGGAGGCTCTCTCTTCGGAGAAACATTAAATTGGTTTCCAGCTTCTACTTGGTTAGATGAAGAGATTTTAAACTGTGGTTGGGTTGTAGAGTGGGCGTCAACTCCAGGAGATGTGATCTGATTGGTGATCGGCTGTGAGCTAACATGAACGTCACTCTGGTTATATTGCTCAGGTTGTAAAGTCAGAGGAGTAACATTTCGTTGTGAGCTCGGTAGTACTCTATCGGTGAAATCTGGGTGCTGCCAAGCACTCATGACAGGATGAGATACCGTAGCAGGGTGCACTTGTTCCTTCACCGGCGTCGGATTTCTCTCCACTTGATTGTTTTGCAGTGAGGATTTCAGTACAACGTTATCTTGGTTCAAACCTAAGGAATTTACTCCTACTTCTGAATTACTTAGCTGTTGATTGAAATTACCGTTTGCCACGTTGCTTCTCGTCTTCTCCTGAAGTGTTTCATACGTAGCTAAATATCTTTCATGTGTAGATTGTGGTGGTTTTGGATAATATGAACTCCATGACATAGCTCGCACAGGCGATACAAATCTAGAATCAACTCTAGCATTGGATTGAAGATTCTGCTGCCAATTTAGATTTGAAGGATTTGTCCATGGAATAGACTGAGAAGCGACAACCCGTTGGTGATTATTTGTAATTGGTGACTCAATCAATGTTTCACGCTGTTGACGTTGTTTTCCATCATTTCTCCCTGAACATTTTGTTGCTGTTGTACTAACTTCTGCTGCTCTATCATTTTTGTCTCCTCCGCATCTGTTGCTGTATTAGCAGTTGTTTTTGTCTCTGTTGTTGCTGTTGTTGTAACTCCAACTGCCTTTGTTGTTCTAAAGTGTTGTATCCAATAGACAATTTCTGTTTATCATTATAAATCTGGTGTGCCCTCTGAATATAGTCAAAGAGATGAAGATATCTAGGAAATGAAACAAAATAATTAACGGTGAGCGAAAAATTAGATAAAAGTGCTTTGTTCTTTGTACTTATGTTCTCCATAACTAAATCTTTTCAAGATATATAGCATAATTTTCATTAGACATTTCCTCAAGGTGCTTATTCAGATGGTCGGATCTTTCATCAGGTTTTCATCGTTCTTCATTGCTCTTATTTGATGTAGACTAATATGACAGACAACGATAGTATTGCTTTGAAGTTACACCACAATGATGCACGTTTTGGAGACGAGGTTTTTCGTGTGGAAAATTCGCCCGTATCAGGGTCACTTCAGTAAGAATTGGAGCACTTACACGAGTGTATGGTACTTCCTTATATGGGCTTTACAGGTATGTACGGTCCAAAGAAATAATGCATCAATTTTTGCGGTTTTAGTCTCAAGTAGGGTATGGTTTGTGTGTATGTGTACATTTAACGTTTATTGAGGTTTGGTCTCTCGGACTTTCTCCTAATATTAAAGCATATAAACATTGCCAACATTGGTCAGAGCTGGTAAGCTGATTGTAAAGCAGGTCTGAAATAGAGAAAGAAAATCGCAGATTTTGATCTAAAATAGGGTAAAGTTCAAGTTCAAGTCAAGTTTATTAACTTGAACTTGGAGGGCAGGCTGCAGTTTCTCAACTCGGACTTAGAGTCACAGAGTATAGTAATTTTATCTAGGAACGAAAACCGGTAATATCACCTGGCGTTTGGGTGTTCAGTCAGTTGCATCGGTTTTACTGGACGGAACATCCCTTGATGCGTTTGATGAATCTTCTGAGTTATTTGCGCCCTGCGAGTGGCTACATCATCTTTCACTTTGTTACCCTTAGAGCTGGAAAAGAGAGACGCAAAAAACTATAATAATTAGCTTAATAAATTTCATCTTAACCGTTGCGACCAATATTTCATAGACACATTTTGACAAATGGCAACGACATTTTTAATGTTAATAATATTAAAAATATTTAGAAAACAGTCCTAAGAAAATACGCTCGCTGATTGGTTAACAATCGGTAGAAACACAGAACTAGCACGAGCTTTTGACGTAGTGATGGCGCGAGCAAAGAGAATTTACATTTTGATGATCAAAGTTAACAAGTTGTTTTCCTTTTATTCGTCGTTTTGTTTTCTAAAAGAAATGGAACACATGTACCGTGTTACTATCGAATTTTAGTATAAATCTACTAGCGTTCTATCACGAATGACGTCCTCAGATTGGCTACGCTACTCACGTTCTATTTAACAATTAGACTACGAGCCCGAGTTTTCTACGAGCAGATAGCCAACGAGGCGCAGCCGAGTTGACTATCGCTCGTAGAAAACGAGGGCGAGTAATCTAATTGTTTTAGTATAAACTTACCGTAGTCTCATTGCATAAAAAGAAAAAAAAGTCAAGTATCGCGTTGAAAAGAACTGTGTTATTATGTTACATCAGGTTCAAACGTGACGCGCGATGTGCACTGATGCGTAACTGTTGACTATCAGCAGATAGTCGACGGTAATATAGCCAATCAAATTCACGGATTCACAATAGACTACGGTAAATTTATACTAATCTGTGATAGATAGTGAGTAGCGTAGCAACGTGCCCTTGTTAACAAAATAACGGAACTTCTTGGCGTTTTCGAGGTGTCTCTAAAGAGGATTTAGATAAAATTTTGAACGACTAGTAGATTTGTAGTAAAACAATTAGATTATTCGCTCTCGATTTCTATGCGTGATAGTTGACGAGGGCTGCGCCCTCGTCAACTACCACGCGATAGAAATCGAGAGCGAATAATCTAATTGTTTAATAGAAACACGATTGAAAGTTTGGCAGAACGAGAAATGCAGTGGTATTTATTTGGAATTGTTTTTAACAAAGCGGCACTAAAACCTTAATCGCTGGCATTGCTTCAAGGTTGCATTGACTATTGGTCCCAGGTCGAGTAACGTAACAATGATACGGGACGTCTACTTTTGACAAGGGGTGCCTTAAAATGATTTCTTTCTAGAGCTCCTTTGTAACCTATCAGATGTAATATTTTTAAACAGTTTTTTTTTCGGTTTTATATTTGTCTGCGAGGAATCTCGTAATTCTGGAAAAAAGAGTAATTACACTAAACTCAAACAAAATAACCAATAAAATACTGGTTGCCCTCTAACACTGAATCGGTTCTCAGTTTTAATTTGAAACTCGCATTGACAGTGATTTCATTTACATCTAGCAGGACTTTTCTTTTTAAACTGTCGTGTGATTCAAATTTTGTCTTACTGGCTGCAATGGAAGAATATGGAAAAGCTTCGAGCTGAAGAACAAACGGACTACTTCATTATTGCCGGAAAGAAACCAAGAGCAATCCAGTTATATTTCTATTCTCTTTATCCTGTAAGACTTCTGCTACTCTTATTTGATCGAATTTCGATTCAGACAGATCCCTGAAATGAAAAAAAGCTTTCATTACAACTTCACGCCGCTTTAAATGTGTCTTTCTGAAATGGCTTGCACCTCTGGATGTTGTAGCTTGAAGGCTCAGTTTATTCCTTTGGGCATTGCTTTCGGTAGCAACCGAAAGCGTCTCGAGTAACTTCGGTTGGTCGGTGGTAGATCCTTCTAATCCAATAAAGAGACGTCTTTCGACATGAACGTTGCAGTTACATTTATGGTTACCTTTCTTTTCTTACACAGTCAGGCCAGGGGATCTTTTCTCCTTCAGGGTATGTGAACCATTCTCCCGTTAGAGGCCCACACATGTATACCACCGCAGGCTTAAATTCAAAGGTGAAACCCTCGTCACACTCTGGGGCGCAAAACAAGTGAAACAGGCTGTCACATACCATGTGACCGTTCTTGGGATCCGGGTATCGCTCACATTTTTCAACTGACTCTGAAGTAAACAAAAACAGTTTAGTATCGTGAAAAACATTCATTTGATGCGAAAACTCTGCATGAGGACTGCACCCAGACTAAGCTGCAGGTTTCATAGCAATTCAGTGCCGCATGTATATAAAGTCAGTCAGTTCGTAAGTTAGCTATAATCAGTCAGTCAAGATCAGTCAGTCCGTCCGACAGTCAGTCACTGTCAGTCAGACAGACAGACAGACAGTCAAGTCCAGTCAGTCAGTCAGTCAGTCCGTCCGTCAGACAGTCAGTCAGTCAGACAGTCAGACAGTCAGTCTGTCCGTCCGTCATTCAGTCAGTCAGTCAGTCAGTCAGTCTACCAATCGATATTTAGCAAGTAATGCGACAGTTGTGAATATGGATGTTGAACGTGTCTATGCGGCCATGTAAAAATTCAAGGCCTCACTTATGCGCTCACTGTTATCTTAAGCTAAGGAGATGATGATGACGATGACGATAACGATGACGATGACGATGACGATGACGATGATGACGACGATGATGATGATGATTGCGATGATGATGATGATGATAATGTACAATTTTATGAATGAAGTATAAATAAATTTCCAAACAAGGGAGTCAGAAATCAAACAATCTGACAACACTGAACGGCATATTTGTTACATTAATCCATATCGTCATTGAAAAATGCTTACCTGTTATAACCCACAATTTTGCACTCCAGAAAACAAACCACACCACAATCACATCGACTATCAGCTCCATTTTTCTTTTGAGAGTTATCTGCTCCCTTCAATCTTCAAATGTATTCAGTCCGAACTAAAATGTATAAGACTGAAAAAGCAATTAAAATATGGTAAGAAAAAAATCCAATAAGCTGAGATAAACATTTTTTCCGAATTAAAATTTCAGTAGCAAAAGCACCCTACCGCGTGAATTCCATGGGTTACAAGAAAAGATGTTGCAGTTAAAGAAATAACCGTATTTTCTATGGACTAGATATAATCACAGTTGTACATGTAGGTATTGTCCTATTGCTATGTTTGAAAGAGATTGTAGGCCATTAGGGCGGAAGCTCATATCCAGGATAACATTTACTGTAACTGAAATTGAATCCCGTGTAACCTGGGGAAAAATCACAGCTGTTATTTAACAGAGTCTCGTTTGATTATCTGTAGATAACTATCCAATTTAGTCAAGATGGGGATAACCTTGCGCTAGTAAACACTTATCAATTCCCGTGTAATAATTCTGGGTTGATCTGCATCACTTTAAAAACTCTTTTTTCACTCGTTTTTTTTTATTAGTTTCCCCAGTTAGTCTTTCTAGGCTAAATACATTGACACTTAAATAAAGCTTTTACTTATTACTTAACTTATCTTACTTTGCTTATCGTATTTTATAGTTTTATAAAATTTTGCAAATGGTACAGGTCGCTTCATAATTCTATGCGGTAAACTCTGCTCTGTGGGAGAAAAATAATATTATTTAATATATTATTTCCTATACATAAGATTACAATGTAAGTCCAGTCGTGAAATGTCAGAACGTTTAAAAAGATTTGTATTTTAAGGTATAGTTAAAGGTAGATCTCTTAACTGATATCTATCGAGAGCGAACCAACGGTCCAGCAATCGTATTCGCTAGGAAAGCGTGTGTGCTTAGAAACGTCAGCAATCATTTGATCCTCTGTTACTGTTATTGAAACAATTAAGGTAGATCTGTAAATGAGGCGTGATTTACGTTTTGATTTAGTTGAGCTATTACTATGTGAACGATAGTCAATGGCCCTTTGCAAACTCGGATGCTTATGGTTTGTCACCCTAAGATTTTCTTTCGGTTCCTATCTAATATTTATGCATTAACGCCCACAGACTTTCACTGCTATGTAGGTTCAAGCGGCGTTCAAGATGAAACCAATGATTTGGACAACGTTTTTTTGATCCAAAATAGTCTCCGGATAAACGATCGTGACCAGTTTTAGGCTATTTACGGGATTATTCTTACCTTTGAGAGTTTATTTGAATCGCAGTAGATGACATCCATGGAACTTCTTTTGTTCTGTACCGCGTCAATAAAAGTCTCTTCCTACGTTCTCACACTGCACCGCAGACAACTAGTCTCCATTTTCAAGGTAATATGAACATTGATCTTTTGACAACTTTTGCTCTTAAACTTCGAAGGCGGACATTATTGAAGTACAGACTAAAACATTTATCGAGCGCCGACCGACAAAAATCTTGTCTCGCAGCACGCAATTACTCCCGCTGGATTCCACTCATCCTTGGGAGATTTAACCTGTTGTTTTCCTAGCTGATAATGTTTCTGATTCTCCCAACCCAGATCATATTAAATCTGTAGTGAATAAATAGGAGAATTCAATTTTAATCAGACTGCTCAAATCTTTGTTGTATTCACTCAACTGGTATGACCAGTTTTGCCATTGAACTCCCGTGCACCTGAGTACTGGTGCTCTTTTGTTTATTCTGCTGTGTTTTCATGGTCGATTTCACCGTCGGTTGGGTCTTTATCAAGATTTTCACTGACGTAGGTAAAATAAAACGATTAATACGTCCCTTGATCTGTTGTCAAGCTAGTCAGTTGATTTAACCATCGTCATGAAATCCAGCGGCAGTTCAGTATGACGTCACATACCATCTGCGACATACTTTTATAGTGTATATTTGTTAGAGATTTTGAAACCTTCATTCAGCCCTACTTGATGTTTACACAGCGTGTTGTAGACCAAACACTCGACTAAGTTTAGACGAAAGTACCCCAAAAGGCTGTCTTGGCTCTTCAGTCCCAACTCAAGCTTACTGACTTTACTTGCCTTCATCTAATTTCAAACCCAGTTTCCCACGACCAAGTGGATCAAACAGAATGAGATCTGATGAGCGTCAAACAGAGTGAAGGTTGGGTACAAGACTAGCCCGCATCCAGCTTTGTACCTAAACACGCGGATAGTCTATTTTCAAAATATAACTATATTTTTTATAAATCAGTGATCTCTCTTTGCTGGATTTACTGACAGAAAAATATGTGTTCACCTTATGGATTAATTAGCCTGCGTAACGTGACTGCATGTGATGATTCAAGTACAGTGCATTACGTTCACACACAAAGTATGACATTTGTCAAACTGCCGGTTATTTAATATTTACTCGTTTGAGATAAACCTTTTAAACCTTTAAGCCTGCTTTAATGATATTTTAGCGATATCACAATAAAATAAATATGGCCAAATAAGGCAACTTATTTCAATCACCATGATTTGTAATTTCTCAGTCAGGCCTAGATTTCCAAAACAGCTCAAAACCACTGATCTAAAAATCGAGGAGACCGCTGACTTACAATTCCAGCCGAATGACCATAGTTTTCAAGCTAATCGTGACGTCATCTATTTTCAGTTTCTCATAATCTCCAGATTAAGTGTGAAACCATCTTACAAAAGTATGTTACCCACTTAAAATCACCCATACCAAACCGATGAAAGCTGACCTTTCTCAGCAAGGTCGCATTTTGTTAAAATTTTCACTTTCCTCGACGTCGAGGAGGAGACTTGCATACAAAGGCCATTAAAAGGTCAATAGTGGAACAAAAAACGTGAAAGTGGAGTGGGACGGTGGAACCTCATCCAGTCCTCATGAATGTGACTTTTCATGACATATTTTATGTTAGATGGAAGCAGTCATTTAAGCAAATAGCAACTAAAGTTGATTTTAATAACTCAGGTCTTCTTCAAAATCAATTCTATGCTCAGTGAAATTTCGCCTTGACAAAAAGAAAAAACCAAATGACCAGACTGAAGTGAGAACCACTCATCACCAAGTCACAGCTCAATTAATAGTCATGATATTTTTTTATTATTTTTTCCCTTCACAAAGTTAGATTTTGACAACTACTGTCTACCTCAAACTAAGACAAGCTCCAATGATGTTTGCACAGATAAATTGACAGCAAACTCTCTAAAACTCCGAGGCGTTATCCAGCGATGTCCTTGCTGAGATCCGGCCAGGGGAAAAATGCATTGTTGGTATTTGCCAGAACACGCCTGAGCCACTGGATATCAGGGAAAGCACGGATAAGCACCCTGCTCATGTCTGTGTCTTGGATCCACTTTAAACCCTCGGGTGTGTAAATATCACTGGTAAAGTCATCGGTCATAAACCTAGGGCCGGTAATATATTAAAATTGTCATTATCATATACTTGGACCTCTGCAAGTCGTGACATGCAATACCGTGTTTCCAGTTTCTGTTCAAATAATTCTGGCCTGGTACTCAAGGTGGAGACAGCAGTATACGAAATTCATTTCCTGACAAACGTTCACAATTCCTCCCATCAATTTGTTTTACTTAGAAGCAACAAAATGGCGTGCACGATTATAGACTTACTGCAAATTCAGTTTTGTAGTTCAACATTTTAATTACTTTGAACAGACCCTCTTTTTGAGTGTAGTGTTCCTCTTTTTTTTAGATCTTTAGTAGTTTTTACTATATATAATCTACAGAATGTAGTTTAAAAAGAACGGACAGAGTAATACTTAGATCGGTCATTTCTCTTGACAGCTTCCAATTAAGCCCTTTTAATCAAAGCTCCTGCAGAATGGACGAACGTCAATGATGAAATTACTAACCGATCAGTTTTCAGTCTCCTGCTGGCCATAAGAACAAAGATGTTGAATGCAGTTTCACCAAATCCATACCCATCAGGTCGAGGTTCCTCCGCTAGACAGCCAATCAGCAGGTCTAATTTCTCGATGTCGTCGTCGTACAACTGTTTCAGTAAATCTGAGTGTTTTCTGTTTGGTGTGAGTTTTTCAAAGGACTCCACTGGTTTGAGCCTGGTCAACCGTCTAAACTCGTTATATCGCGGGACTCCACGCTCACGGTCGCGTAAAATGTCAATAGTTGCAAGGTCAATTATCTAAATGGTAAAAGGAAAAAGGAAAAAAAAGCAATGAACTTTAGATTACACAGATGTATGATCTCTTTATCTAAAACAAATCATTATCAAACTTACTCAGAGACTAACAATACAGTTTCGGTATAGCAAGCTTTCTCTAAGCTTTCAGTTTACCTCTCCACATCGTGATTAGTCTCTGTGATTCTTAAAATCCGTATATACAGAAACACCCTAACGCAATAAATTTCTTATCGCTGTTAAACGGGCGCAACACTTCTAGAAGAGACGGAGCTCAAAGTGAGGCCTCCTAAACACACTACCACTATGGGAGAGTGGTTTTATGTGTGCAAAATAAAATTTATTTGATTCTTGGCTTTTGATTGAACAACAATTAGTTTGATGATGTCTTTCTCACCTCCCCTTTCTGCTGGTGTTTCGGGAGTTTTAGGTTCATCAGGGCTTTTGGGTAATTCTGAAGAGTTAACGCTCCAGGGTGCTCCACGCCAAATGTATACACGATGTCCGCCATGTTATTTTGAGTCATGACTTTTCTGGCCTTGTCAAATGAATACTCTGGCAGTGTATACGATTTGCCTGTCCTCTGACCAGTCGAAAACGAACGGATATGCAAATAATCAGGAAGTAGTGGATGCATACGATAAACAGAAACGAATTCTTCAGTCAGAGAGGAAGGGACGCCATTGAAGTCGGCTGGAGATCCCACTATTGGCTTCAGTATTCCACTGCTCGCGCTGACGCTGATGTTATGAGCCGCTAGCCAATCCAATACTTCTTTTCCAGGACTGAGACCAAAATTCACGCGTACGCCGGCCCGCAAAGCACTGTTGTTTAGAATGGCTGGGGTCCATTCAACTGTGTGAATCTTCATAATCACGGCCGTGTTGATTAACCTGCACAGGAAGAAAGACAGAAAAAAATTCAGCTGCTAAAGAAGGATTTCTTCAGATTATAAACGTATTCTTTTGTCCACAGAGGAACTTTTGCGAGGAACACAACCTTAGGAATAACATTCATAATACTAGTGGCAGTTCGAGGGTGTAATCTCTTTTACAATTGTTCATTTACCATCAATACTAGCAAAATATTTTGATGTATAGTATTTCAGATTGCTGTTGTTATTGGACCGATAAAGTACATTTACATACGGTTATTCCGTTTTATCATGATACTATAATTCAGTCGTAAAACAATCGCAAAATTGCAAGAGCTAACTGACAACTCTTGGCACTTAAATACCTGGCTGTGTCATACAGCTTCTGGTCTTGCCACTCAGGGTAATAAGTCCTCAGCATATCACAAATAGAGTTGTGTTCGCGAGTGCATAGGCGTGCGGGCACCCTCGGACTTGGGGGGCGGTGACCTTATTGCCCGAAAAATTACAAAATGCCCGAAAGTGTCAGTTGTATATACGTACTCAAATCGCAGTAAAAACAAAAACGTCCTCAATTCTTACGTCTAATGAAACTGTTATCATTACGGAAACACAGCCGAATTCCGATTTTTTGGAACATCCAAGGGAACTGATGAAAATTGCTTTTAAAAATCGGACACTTCGTGAAATTATGGCGTTTGACTGAGGAGAGGGAAACGACTATTGGTTTGAGTTATCGGGAGGATCGAAAAAATGAGGGTTAGAGAAATCAGGATTCCACTGTAGTTATTTTGAAACATTGCATACTCCTAGCCTATGACTTCATTCGACAGCCTGGTAAAATCAGAAACTTATAAAAGAAACAGTTAATTGTTCCTCGTGCGAGAAGTTCAGGAAAATTTTAAACCGGCACTTTGCGGAGCCATTCAAAAGGGCTCTTTTCAGGGCCACCACAAAGACATAAGTCTTGGCAGGAGCCCATCTTGGTCGTCCTTTGCTTTCATCCTTTTGTCACTAATGGAAATAACATCATGGATTCCCACGGTACACATTTAATTGGCATATGGCTTTTCCAAAACAGAATACCTGCAATTGTGGATCCTTAGATCATTTGACCTTAACTCCGATTTGACAAGACAAACGCTAGTGAAAGTAACCTACAAGCCAGGCCTTGAGTACCTTTTAGAATGCTTTCTCTCGAGTACTTTTGCCCGAATCATCAGCGTTTTGCCCGAAAAATCTCAAAATTTTCTGCGATTGGGGGGGCTGCAGCCCCCCCCGCCCCCCCGCCTCGTACGCCTATG
>JAHPZR010046375.1:0-12734 GCA_019787425.1 Platygyra sinensis
ATCAGATTACAGTATTTGCATTAGTGTACAAGTAGAATTCTACTAAAACTCGATAGTGCACGCTAAAGCATGAACCAATTGTTAATTAACATGAATAGCCTACCGGATCTAAAAAGACCTGCGGTCTCCTTTCAAATAAAAATAAATACTCTGTAGGATATGTTAAGTGTGATTGAATGGAACAGAAGTCCAGCACAGGCTACCATCTTGGTACAGTAGAATCTTAGAAGCCCTCCAAAACTACTCTCGTTTCCAGGCTCTCTCTCTCTCTCTCTTTAAGTTCATGCGAGGGAACACAGAGCTTATAAATAGTAATTTGGTTTAATTTAGGATTAAATAGACATTTGCACCTTTGTTCGATACTTTTTCGGCTTTTTAGTCGCTAGCTGGATTTGACAAAAAGCGCTGTAAAAGCCCTTAGGCTGGTTTTCACTAGCGCGTAAGCATAAGCATAAGCCGACATACGCAGAAGCAGTAAGATCTTGATAATTTATAGCGCCTTTTATTAGGGAAATTTCGAACAAAAGGTGCTAATTATCAACATCTTACTGCTTCTGCGTATGTCGGCTTGTGCTTATGCTTATGTGCTAGTGAAAACCAGCCTTAAAGGTTAAATGCCCTTCACTGTGAAAAAATGGCAATGAACCAAGAATCTAAGTATATTTTAAGATTAAAGTTGCTTTTTTTGTCTCTAAAACGGCAAAATATCGTTTACTATACACCTTATTTCTTTTCAGGTCACCTGGGTTTGTTTTCTTATGGGTGGCTTAATTTAGTTTGCTCAAGCGCATATGGAGAAGCGCGAGTATAAATAAGCAAAATATGCAAACACGGCTGTACAATGTTTATAACGAGCGCCGTTTGTTTGGGCAATTATTCGAGAACTTAAGCACTGACGACAGTGACGCCTGGGACGACGCCTAGCAAAAAATGGATTTCATTTTTACTCACGAATTTCGTAAGAAACTAAACCCGTTCAGAACGCAATTCTGTTTAAAAACCTGCTCAAACTAAATATTTAATGCCGGGGATTAATTCCATAAGGAAATCCAAACTTTTTGCCTTCGAGGCCTAGGTTCTCCAGAATACGCAAAACTCGGTCATTTCACGTTGTTGTTTTCCAGAGAACGGCAACGAAATTAATGTACAAAGATTTATGACGCGCATGCACAGCCATTGTTCTGGTCCTTAAACTTTTAGTTTGGCGACGTTCCCTTTGCCGTTGCCGTTATGGTTTGCTTAAGTTCCGTATTATTTCTTAACAAAGACGACTACCAGTTACTGCGGTTGCATCTGATGCTTATAATGCTTGTCGTAGCCTGAAATGTCAGGCAGAGTACACGAAATTTGAAAACGCAGCCCGAAGTTTGATATTTCATGTTGTCTTATATCACGTTCAAAGTGTGATGTGTGATTACGGAGTGTAAAACGCAGTGTAGCGGGCAAATTGAGCTCCTTTTCGAGTGTAGACCTAGCTGAATATATAAGACAGAATCTACTATACTAAGTAAATATCATCGCCTGCTCGTCAGCAATAATAGTCCATATTTCTTAATTAGTCTAATTTGTACATTATGTCAAGCACATTAAACATTTTTTCGACCATAAACTCTCGTTTAGTGGTGAAATAAATTATTCTCTTTTCGCGACAAAGTTAGCTTTATTTTCGATGATGAGTTCTCTTTAAAGGTCTATTAAATTTTAATTTCCCTGCCAGTGCCAGTGACGATGGTAAATAGTAAAGAGATTAAAAAGCCTTGTAATTTCTCTCATTTTTCGACGTGTCGCATAAGCAATATTGATTAAGGCATATTGCGAAAATTTTACCCCGGGAAATTTTTACGGCGAACTTTGAGTGATTTCGCCAATATTAAACTCTGTGAAATTAAAGGATATTGAAATAGGAAAGGCAAACTGTTCCTGACTTAAGGCGATAAGGTATATCTCTATAAGTCAGGACCATTTTGCTTTCCCTGTATGTTTTGCCTTTGTGTGTTTGAATAAGCTTATCCTGCGTGTAATCACCCTTATGTTTATGTTGAGCCAGCACTTGTGCAGAATCTGAAAAGCAATGTGAATCTTCATTTTAATCTACGTGACACATTTCCAACCTATTTCTTAGAGAAGGTTTAATTAAGCGGCGTTTTTTCGTTTTAATAAGCCGAGGCTCTTTAAAACTTGTGGTTTCCTGCCAAAGTGCTAATTTATTGTAACTTAATTCTTGTCTTTCTGTTTTGGTGCTCGAATTGTACAAAGATACAACACTTTCTTAACACAAACATTTAAGGTATAACAGACAAACTTGTGATATGTTTACACAACACAACTCTCTTGTATTGGCCATTTATCTGTAATCGGTCGGAGCCATAAAGTTTAATTCCGTTATTTCAAACCGCGCATTTGCATTGTTTCAAAAGAGAAGAACAAAGATATTTCAATAAAACAAGTTCATGCAAGCTTCGAGCCTTAAATCATATGCGTGCCAAAAGCTGGCTAAGCGGGACTGAAAATTGCTTTGCCAAAATTCCTCTCAAAACGAAAATCTTAGTTTATTGAAATGCGACGAACCGTTTGCATTCAAACTATTTACCTATGGCTCTAATTAAGTTGTAAACATCTGTCTCAACCACATAGCCTTCTCATTGGCTGATGAAAAACAAGAAACCAAACAGATGTCGGTTGCCATCCCTGTAACAACGAATTTTGATCTTTTAAATTCAAAACTCAATACCGCCTTAGGTCCGCGTTGCCTTTGAAGGTTGAGAAATTAACTGCTTGTTAGAAAACTCCAGTTTTGTCGTCAGATTCTCATGTAAAGCAAAACGACTTACCTGGAGTGTCATGGCGCGATGGAAACTGGTTCAAGTCGAGGTTAGGATGTGTGTATTCCATTTAAGCCTTAACTTAACACCGTTACCATTGTAATCTCCTTCTTTCAACCAACTTTAACTTGATTCGAATTTCCCATCGCTCGTTAAGTCATCTATTATTATTACTATGTGTCCTGGATCTTGGGGATTTTCTTTAGGCACAACTCACAAAATCATGTATTCTTAGATTATAAGCTAATTTTATGTAAACTACAAACAGGTCTTCAAATTTAGAGTACCTTTGGCAATAATCTTTTTTTGGAAAACTCATTTTACGTCCGTTTAGCAGATCCTTGAATTCTTAACTTTAGTTTGTTTTTAGTATTAAATTTGATTTAGAACAACCTTGCTAGGGTTTGCTTTTGTAGGAAATATATGTTCTTCGGGCGATATGCTAGTTATTATATAAGCCGATATTCAAATGTTTCATTGCATGACAACTTTTAAGAAAATGCAAATATCTTTTCGAATTATTCGCAAAGGCGTTATTGTGTCCTATGCTATAGTGAATGGTCTGAAAGACCCAGTTAGCGGGATGTCTTATTTGAGAATGCTAGGGACATTAAACAGAAAGAAAGCAAATTGTCTTGTATTTTCTTTTCTTTTGAATACAGGCGTTATTTTTCCTTCGTCTTTTTTGTTTTCCCCATCATTTGAGTCTAAATATCAAGGTCTCTGCTAGCGTCGAAATTTAACTTTCTAGCCGCATTTGCAGGTGTCTTGAGAGATGCATGCAACCAGCGACATCGTTATCTGCTTCTTTTGTGAGGGAAATATTTTGAAAACAAAGTCTTGAATTTAACTGAATCATTTATCACGAAAGACTGGGTAAATATTTTTATGGAAATATATCGTATTCGTTTGAAAACCTGGCCACCACACGATGCCGGTGAAATATCCACCTCGAGATATTTTTCGGGTTGATCGTTTGTAATTAAAACTTGTGAAGAAGAAGATAATTTTGTCGCATTCTCAACTGAAATAAATTAGAGTCTTGGTGAAAGGGTATTATGCAATCGTAAAAGAATACGGCGATGGTGCGATGGTTACAGGCGAACGAAAACCTCTTGCTACAAAAATATCACCAAGTTACACCGAGTTGATTGTTTTTTAGACTTGTGCCGGCAAAACTGACCGTTCAACGGAAATGACTCGCTTGTGTAAATTTGGTTTTATGAGGTCTGCGTTTGTTGAGCGCTTAAAATTGCTAATTTGCTTGTGTACTTTTTTGAGTTTTTAAACCAATCAGAGGAAACGTGCTTCCAGCCAATCAGGCGCCATCTTTGTCGCAGAATGGTTTACCCGCTGTCTCACCCTTTACACGCAGCTTTATAAGTCAAACGCTTTGAAACTGCTGCTGTCAAATGTATTTTGTAGGCCTTTCCATAAATATCACGTAAAATCGCTTAAATACATTTCCGGAAATTTACCTGATCTAGATGTTACAAAAAGTTTCTAAATATATCGAAAAACATGCTAAATATCTCTTATTTTTGTCCTCAGAAAATACACCGATTTTGAATCGTTTCGGCCTAATTTTTCAGCAAAATTTTCTTGCAGTAGCAGGATTTGACGAAAAAAATCAGGCGCTTCGATGTTACAAGAATCCGCCATTTTCGAAATTTGCCCTTCTACTGATTTGGAATACATTTTTGACTGGAAATCGCAGAACTGGATTGCCTTTGGCATAAAACTAAGTATTTTGTCTCAAGAAAACAGCGAGGAAAACATAGGGCTAAAGCAAACAAGCTAGATAGATAGATAGATAGATAGATAGATAGATAGATAGATAGATAGATAGAAACTTTAATTATGTGTCAAGAAGAAGCTAGCCGAGGGGCAGGCCCTCTACTAATAGGGGACACCTAAAATTAGATAAAAAAAAATAGATACAATAGTTGAGTAGATAAAAAATCTATACAATAGCTATGAATATTTACAAATGTCGCTAAATTTCTAAATATCTCGAAACCTTCTTAAATATCCCTCCAAAAATATCAGGATATTTGTGTACATGCCTATGTCGATATATAATGAAATCTAGAATAATTCTTTCATTCAGAACTCAAGTTTTGTTTTCCCACTATTCGAAGAAGAAGTTTCTTTTCAGACTTCTTATACTTCGCTTCAGAAATTTAGGAATTTGTCGGCTTTACTTCGGTACTAGAATACCTCTATATCATGCCCAGTAGGGGTCGCCGTGACGCTTTGAGCATTCTATTCTGTCGAGGAACTATTCCAATAACAGAGTGTTTCTGTCTGGGAGCTATCGGCTGATAGTTGCCCCGCGGAAATTTTTATGTTCTTACAACAAATATTTGCCTCAGAAGGAAGCGAAGCTTCAAGGACAATTATGCTAGTTTGAAGAAAATCAAATTTCCAAGGGGCAACTATCAGACCGATAGTTCCCAGACACGCTCTATTATCTTCATTGCTCATCACTAAATGTTCTTCCGCGCTTCAGTTCAAGAATATTGAATTATTTCCAACTTTTTGAGATGACAACCGTGAAAGCCAAATGTAAAGTTTGAAAAATTAAAGACATAACCCCCTTACTATAATTTCAGATGTTTATTTTCTACCATCCCGCTTGTTTACAGAAAAATTTTCCCGGACGACACACAATCCATCTGGCTAGTTCCTCAGACGAGCACTATTTAAACAATAGAGTTCTTGTGTCGAGGAACTATCGGCTGATAGTTGCCTCGCGGAAATTTGATGTTCTTAAAACAAAATATTTGCCCGAGAAGTGAAGCTTCCAGGGCAAATATGATAGTTTTAATCACATAAAATTTCCAAGGGGCAACTGCCAGACCGATAGTTCAGAGACATAACATTCTATTGTCTTTATTGTTCTCTACGAATTTTCTTCCGCACGCCAGGTGAAAAAACCATATTGAATTATTTTCAACTTTCTAAATGAAAGCCGTTTGAATCAAATGTAAAATTTGAATAAGAAAAGCGACAAAAACCACTTCATACAATTTCAATTGTTTATTTTCTATAAGCCCGCTTGATTACAGAAAAATTTCCACTGACGAGTACTATCCATTTCCGCGTTATATCCGTTGCCATGGTAACAGGTTTTCTGAAAAAAATATGATGTAATGATTCTAAAGGCCCGTTTATACAGGCGATTTTTGTCGCGGCAGCTTGATGCAAGTTTTGTCGCGCTTAAGTTGCAACTCCAAAATCGTACGTTTAAACCAGGTGCGATTTGTCGCCGCGATATCCGCGGGTTTTTGAACATGCTTGAAACTTGTTGCAACTTCAGCGCGACAAAAATTGCATCGAGTTGCCGCGACAAAATCGCCTGTGTAAACGGGCCTTAAGATATTTCATTCATGTCTGGTAAATTTCACACTGATACGATAAACCGAACTGTAATTGGAAAAGAATTTGTAAAACTATGTTGGGGAAAAGAAAACTGTTTCGAGCCACCTGTTATTGTAATGTAATTCCTTTTCTGTTGTTTTATTTAATTTAATAGTTAAAATCATGGCTCCGGCAGCTCAAACGCGCTAAAACGAGTGGCGCGAGGATCGCATGATCGCGTGCGCGTAGCGTCGCTCGTTTTAGCGCGCTCGAATTCCTAATAAACCGACAAGCTGCACAGGCTAACAAACGGCTAGCCGACGTTTCAGCGTTCGCCGTTTTCCGGTGCTTAATCTAACTATTGTCATCTAGGATATATTCTGTGTGGAGGTATTTTAACTGTTTTTAAAAAATGTAGCAGTAATCAGGCGTGTCCTGTGATAGCTAAACTACTGTACCATCTGCAAATCTCGATATCCGGCCTTCTAACTAGCTTAAATTAATTCAGACTGGGTACGAGAAGGGCGGAAAACTGGGTACAACATAGCTCATTTAGCTGGCTTGTCCTGAATTGGGTTCCTGGCCCGCTAGAAGTCACTGCGTTCTTTTCCTAGCGCGGTAGAAGTTGCTGGAGCATTTGGAGGATGCGATCGAGAGGCGAGTCCATGGTCCCCGTCCGTGGAAAATACGCGAATGGATAGTACTTGTCAGTGGAAATTTTTCTGTAATCAAGCGGGCTTATAGAAAATAAACAATTAAAATTGTATGAAGTGGTTTTTGTCGCTTTTCTTATTCAAATTTTACATTTGATTCAAACGGCTTTCATTTAGAAAGTTGAAATAATTCAATACGGTTTTTTCACCTGGCGTGCGGAAGAAAATTCGTGAGAACAATAAAGACAATAGAATGTTATGTCTCTGAACTATCGGTCTGACAGTTGCCCCTTGGAAATTTTATGTGATTAAAACTATCATATTTGCCCTGGAAGCTTCACTTCTCGGGGAAATATTTGTTTTAAGAACATCAAATTTCCGCGAGGCAACTATCAGCCGATAGTTCCTCGACACAAGAACTCTATTGTTTAAATAGTGCTCGTCTGAGGAAACTAGCCAGATGGATTGTGGTCGTCCGGGAAAATTTTTCTGTAAACAAGCGGGATTGTAGAAAATAAACATCTGAAATTATAGTAAGGGGGTTATGTCTTTAATTTTTCAAACTTTACATTTGGCTTTCCACGTTGTCACTCTCAAAAAGTTGGAAATAATTCATATGATTCTTGAACTGAAGCGCGGAAGAACATTTAGTGATGAGCAATGAAGATAATAGATCGTGTCTCGGAACTATCGGTCTGATAGTTGCCCCTTGGAAATTTGATATTCTTCAAACTAGCATAATTGTCTTCGAAGCTTCGCTTCTTCGGGCAAATATTTGTTTGTAAGAACATAAAAATTTCCGCGGGGCAACTATCAGCCGATAGCTCCCAGACAGAAACACTCTGTTATTGGAATAGTTCCTCGACAGAATAGAATGCTCAAAGCGTCACGGCGACCTCTACTGGCATGATATAGAGGTATTCTAGTACCGAAGTAGAGCCGACAAATTCCTAAATTTTTAAATGAAAAATCTGAAGCGAAGTATAAGAAGTCTGAAAAGAAACTTCTTCTTAGAATAGTGGGAAAACAAAACTTGAGTTCTGAATGAAAGAATTATTCTAGATTTCATTATATATCGACAAAGGCCTGTATACAAATATCCTGATATTTTTGGAGGGATATTTAAGAAGGTTTCGAGATATTAAAAAATTTAGCGACATTTGTAAATATTCATAGCTATTGTGTAGATTTTTTATCTACTCAACTATTGTATCTATTTTTTTTTTAATCTAATTTTAGGTGTCCCCTATTAGTAGAGGGCCTGCCCCTCGGCTAGCTTCTTCTTGACACATAATTAAAGTTTCTATCTATCTATCCATCTATCTATCTATCTATCTATCTATCTATCTATCTATCTATCTATCTATCTAGCTTGTTTGCTTTAGCCCTATGTTTTCCTCGCTATTTTCTTGAGACAAAATACTTAGTTTTATGCCAAAGGCAATCCAGTTCTGCGATTTCCAGTCAAAAATGTATTCCAAATCAGTAGAAGGGCAAATTTCGAAAATGGCGGATTCTTGTAACATCGAAGCGCCTGATTTTTTTCGTCAAATCCTGCTACTGCAAGAAAATTTTGCTGAAAAATTAGGCCGAAACGATTCAAAATCGGTGTATTTTCTGAGGACAAAAATAAGAGATATTTAGCATGTTTTTCGATATATTTAGAAACTTTTTGTAACATCTAGATCTAGGTAAATTTCCGCAAATATATTTAAGTGATTTTACGTGATATTTATGGAAAGGCCTACAAAATACATATGACGGCAGCAGTTTCAAAGCGTTTGACTTATAAAGCTGCGTGTAAAGGGTGAGACAGCGGGTAAACCATTCTGCGACAAAGATGGCGCCTGATTGGCTGGAAGCACGTTTCCTCTGATTGGTTTAAAAACTCAAAAGAGTACACAAGCAAATTAGCAATTTTAAGCGCTCAACAAACGCAGACCTCATAAAACCAAATTTACACAAGCGAGTCATTTCCGTTGAACGGTCAGTTTTGCCGGCACAAGTCTAAAAAACAATCAACTCGGTGTAACTTGGTGACATTTTTGTAGCAAGAGGTTTTCGTTCGCCTGTAACCATCGCACCATCGCCGTATTCTTTTACGATTGCATAATACCCTTTCACCAAGACTCTAATTTATTTCAGTTGAGAATGCGACAAAATTATCTTCTTCTTCACAAGTTTTAATTACAAACGATCAACCCGAAAAATATCTCGAGGTGGATATTTCACCGACATCGTGTGGTGGCCAGGTTTTCAAACGAATACGATATATTTCCATAAAAATATTTACCTAGTCTTTCGTGATAAATGATTCAGTTAAATTCAAGACTTTGTTTTCAAAATATTTCCCTCACAAAAGAAGCAGAAAACGATGTGGCTGGTTGCATGCATCTCTCAAGACACCTGCAAATGCGGCTAGAAAGTTAAATTTCGACGCTAGCAGAGACCTTGATATTTAGACTCAAATGATGGGAAAAACAAAAAAGACGAAGGAAAAATATCGCCTGTATTCAAAAGAAAAGAAAATACAAGACAATTTGCTTTCTTTCTGTTTAATGTCCCTAGCATTCTCAAATAAGACATCCCGCTAACTGGGTCTTTCAGACCATTCACTATAGCATAGGACACAATAACGCCTTTGCGAATAATTCGAAAAGATATTTGCATTTTCTTAAAAGTTGTCATGCAATGAAACATTTGAATATCGGCTTATATAATAACTAGCATATCGCCCGAAGAACATATATTTCCTACAAAAGCAAACCCTAGCAAGGTTGTTCTAAATCAAATTTAATACTAAAAACAAACTAAAGTTAAGAATTCAAGGATCTGCTAAACGGACGTAAAATGAGTTTTCCAAAAAAAGATTATTGCCAAAGGTACTCTAAATTTGAAGACCTGTTTGTAGTTTACATAAAATTAGCTTATAATCTAAGAATACATGATTTTGTGAGTTGTGCCTAAAGAAAATCCCCAAGATCCAGGACACATAGTAATAATAATAGATGACTTAACGAGCGATGGGAAATTCGAATCAAGTTAAAGTTGGTTGAAAGAAGGAGATTACAATGGTAACGGTGTTAAGTTAAGGCTTAAATGGAATACACACATCCTAACCTCGACTTGAACCAGTTTCCATCGCGCCATGACACTCCAGGTAAGTCGTTTTGCTTTACATGAGAATCTGACGACAAAAACTGGAGTTTTCTAACAAGCAGTTAATTTCTCAACCTTCAAAGGCAACGCGGACCTAAGGCGGTATTGAGTTTTGAATTTAAAAGATCAAAATTCGTTGTTACAGGGATGGCAACCGACATCTGTTTGGTTTCTTGTTTTTCATCAGCCAATGAGAAGGCTATGTGGTTGAGACAGATGTTTACAACTTAATTAGAGCCATAGGTAAATAGTTTGAATGCAAACGGTTCGTCGCATTTCAATAAACTAAGATTTTCGTTTTGAGAGGAATTTTGGCAAAGCAATTTTCAGTCCCGCTTAGCCAGCTTTTGGCACGCATATGATTTAAGGCTCGAAGGTTGCATGAACTTGTTTTATTGAAATATCTTTGTTCTTCTCTTTTGAAACAATGCAAACGCGCGGTTTGAAATAACGGAATTAAACTTTATGGCTCCGACCGATTACAGATAAATGGCCAATACAAGAGAGTTGTGTTGTGTAAACATACCACAAGTTTGTCTGTTACACCTTAAATGTTTGTGTTAAGAAAGTGTTGTATCTTTGTACAATTCGAGCACCAAAACAGAAAGACAAGAATTAAGTTACAATAAATTAGCACTTTGGCAGGAAACCACAAGTTTTAAAGAGCCTCGGCTTATTAAAATGAAAAAAGGCGCTTAATTAAACCTTCTCTAAGAAATAGGTTGAAAATGTGTCACGTAGATTAAAATGAAGATTAACATTGCTTTTCAGATTCTGCGCAAGTGCTGGCTCAACATAAACAAAAGGGTGTTTACACGCAGGATAAGCTTATTCAAACACACAAGGCAAAACATACGGGAAAGCAAAATGGTCCTGACTTATAGAGATATACCTTATCGCCTTAAGTCAGGAACAGTTTGCCTTTCCTATTTCAATATCCTTTAATTTCACAGAGTTTAATATTGGCGAAATCACTCAAAGTTCGCCGTAAAAATTTCCTGGGGTAAAATTTTCGCAATATACCTTAATCAATATTGCTTATGCGACACGTCGAAAAATGAGAGAAAATACAAGGCTTTTTAATCTCTTTACTATTTACCATCGTCACTGGCACTGGCAGGGAAATTAAAATTTAGTAGACCTTTAAAGAGAACTCATCATCGAAAATAAAGCTAACTTTGTCGCGAAAAGAGAATAATTTATTTCACCACTAAACGAGAGTTTATGGTCGAAAAAATGTTTAATGTGCTTGACATAATGTACAAATTAGACTAATTAAGAAATATGGACTATTATTGCTGATATTTACTTAGTATACTAGATTCTGTCTTATATATTCAGCTAGGTCTACACTCGAAAAGGAGCCCAATTTGCCCGCTACACTGCGTTTTACACTCCGTAATCACACATCACACTTTGAACGTGATATGAAGACAACATGAAATATCAAACTTCGGGCTGCGTTTTCAAGTTTCGTGTACTCTGCCTGACATTTCAGGCTACGACAAGCATTATAAGCATCAGATGCAACCGCAGTAACTGGTAGTCGTCTTTGTTAAGAAATAATACGGAACTTAAGCAAACCATAACGGCAACGGCAAAGGGAACGTCGCCAAACTAAAAGTTTAAGGACCAGAACAATGGCTGTGCATGCGCGTCATAAATCTTTGTACATTAATTTCGTTGCCGTTCTCTGGAAAACAACAACGTGAAATGACCGAGTTTTGCGTATTCTGGAGAACCTAGGCCTCGAAGGCAAAAAGTTTGGATTTCCTTATGGAATTAATCCCCGGCATTAAATATTTAGTTTGAGCAGGTTTTTAAACAGAATTGCGTTCTGAACGGGTTTAGTTTCTTACGAAATTCGTGAGTAAAATGAAATCCATTTTTTGCTAGGCGTCGTCCCAGGCGTCACTGTCGTCAGTGCTTAAGTTCTCGAATAATTGCCCAAACAAACGGCGCTCGTTATAAACATTGTACAGCCGTGTTTGCATATTTTGCTTATTTATACTCGCGCTTCTCCATATGCGCTTGAGCAAACTAAATTAAGCCACCCATAAGAAAACAAACCCAGGTGACCTGAAAAGAAATAAGGTGTATAGTAAACGATATTTTGCCGTTTTAGAGACAAAAAAAGCAACTTTAATCTTAAAATATACTTAGATTCTTGGTTCATTGCCATTTTTTCACAGTGAAGGGCATTTAACCTTTAAGGCTGGTTTTCACTAGCACATAAGCATAAGCACAAGCCGACATACGCAGAAGCAGTAAGATGTTGATAATTAGCACCTTTTGTTCGAAATTTCTCTAATAAAAGGCGCTATAAATTATCAAGATCTTACTGCTTCTGCGTATGTCGGCTTATGCTTATGCTTATGCGCTAGTGAAAACCAGCCTAAAGGCTTTTACAGCGCTTTTTGTCAAAACGAGCTAGCGACTAAAAAGCCGAAAAAGTATCGCACAAAGGTGCAAATGTCTATTTTCATCCTAAATTAAACCAAATTACTATTTATATGCTCTCTGTTCCCTCGCATGAACTTAAAGAGAGAGAGAGCCTGGAAACGAGAGTAGTTTTGGAGGGCTTCTAAGATTCTATTGTACCAAGATGGTAGCTTGCGCTGGACTTATGTTCCATGCAATCATACTTAACATATCCTACAGAGTATTTATTTTTATTTGAAAGGAGACCGCAGGTCTTTTTAGATCCGGTAGGCTATTCATGTTAATTAACAATTGG
>JAHPZR010046378.1:0-10000 GCA_019787425.1 Platygyra sinensis
GTAAGTACCAACCTTTGTGGTAATCACTCTCTTAGTGTTTGACCCAGGCGATGAACTAGATCAAAACACTGACCTCCTCGATGGCCGGATTCCACGGCCTACGACAGTGGCGATACAAAACGCTAAGTCAGCAGCTTGTTATCAGTACTTTACGAGTTTTCAACAAACACTTTCACCTAGAACAACAGTCAGTGGTTTGCACTTGACATACGCGGTCCATAAGGACAAACTCGCGTAGCAGCCGTTAGCATTTAAACCCACTCGCGCCAGCTGTCAGTAGACACACGGCAGAAGCCCTCTCGGAGAACCTGGAAACTAAGGTCCCGGGAAAGTTCTCTAATGCCGCGGGCCCTTGCTTCTTGGCTTCATTCCTTCCCATCCAGTCTAAACGAAGGAGAAATCTTCTTTCCTTGAGCGCTTTCTCGATAACATCAAGAATGGAAGGGAACTGGGACACTACAAGGCTTTTTAGGTGGAGGGGTCCTTATCTCGGATAGCGACATACAAAACTGCACTCCTATCCGTGCATCCAGCTGAAATGGGAAGGTGACAAACCACACTGTTATAATAAAATACATTGTTGACAGTCTGGCGTGAATTTAGAGTATGTAATAGTTAAGAAATGTAAAAAAACTTCCCTAGTTCTACTGAAGTTTGGTTTAAAATCTACTAGCTTTCTATCACGAATGCGTTCTCTAATTGGCTACGCTACTCACTATCTGTTTCTCTGATAGATAGTGTGGTAGCGTAGCATTGTGCCCTTGCTACATAAATCACGGCCACTTACTTCTTGGCGTTTTCGAAGTCTTTGTGAAGAGGAATTTAGATAAAGTTTTGAAACGACTAGTAGATTTATACCAAAACAATTAGATTATTGTTAAGTAGATAGTGAGTAACGTAGGCAATGTGCGGCTTGTCACCAAAATGACGGTCATTCTTTGCGCTTTCGAAGTGTCTGCAAAGATGATTTAGATAACGTTTTAAATGACTAAGTACATTTATACTAAAACAATTCAATTATTCGCTCTCAATTTTTTATGCTTGACTCGCAGTGCGCCCTCATCACACTGTCACAAGATAGAAATCTCCAACTCACAATATAATTGTTAACTAGAAACACGAGTGGAAGTTTAGAAATGTTGCCACTTAACTTGCCAAAATACTTGTTTTCTCTCAATCATGACAACCTATATGGAAATAATATTAAAAACTGCTTGAAGCCTAAACAGTCAGGTTCTCATAAGCAGATTTTCGAAAAACATTTCAGAATACAGCTGTTTAGGGAAAGGTTGTCCAAAAGAAGAATAGGAGCGTTCGCGACAATGCCGAAAGGTAGTATGGGAGATATTCAATAAAATAAATTCAACTTGTAGTGAACGCCCAGAATCGAAGATGCCACGACCGTCCAGCGTAGACCTACGGTAGCGAGCTATTTGGATGAAAGAGTTCTTAGGATATAGCGTAGATGAAGTGGCAGTATGTACAGGCTTAAAAAATGAAGCTCTCTCTCGCTATCACGCTACCAAAACACGTCCAAACACAAAGGGTTCATTAGCGATGGCCCTGAACGTGCACCACGATTTTTGGTACATTTCTCCGACTTTATAATAATAATAATAAACTTTATTTTAAACACAATGGCAATAGAATTAATGTGCTTTTACAAATCTAATAAGAATGCGACTTTCTCTGCAAAACATGACAAAATAAGTAAGGTTAAAGTCGTCAGAATCATGCTTTCTCTGTGAATCCATACACTTTGTTACTAATTCATGGTCTGGACCATTTGACTGAATTTTGAAACTCACTTATATATCAATGTCAGTAACAAAGCGTGAGCATGTATTTCTAGCTGAGGTTTTCGATAGCATTGCCGTCCGGGCATGTTTCATTGACTCAAACTGACAGCTATGAAATACATGCTCCCGCTTTTGTTACTGAACATTGATATATAAAGTGAGTTTCAAAATTCAGTCAAATGGTCCAGACCATGAATTAGTAACAAAGTGTATGGATTCACAGAGAAAGCATGATTCTGACGACTTTAACCTTACTTATTTTGTCATGTTTTGCAGAGAAAGTCGCATTCTTATTAGATTTGTAAAAGCACATTAATTCTATTGCCATTGTGTTTAAAATAAAGTTTATTATTATTATTATAAAGTCGGAGAAATGTACCAAAAATCGTGGTGCACGTTCAGGGCCATCGCTAATGAACCCTTTGTGTTTGGACGTGTTTTGGTAGCGTGATAGCGAGAGAGAGCTTCATTTTTTAAGCCTGTACATACTGCCACTTCATCTACGCTATATCCTAAGAACTCTTTCATCCAAATAGCTCGCTACCGTAGGTCTACGCTGGACGGTCGTGGCATCTTCGATTCTGGGCGTTCACTACAAGTTGAATTTATTTTATTGAATATCTCCCATACTACCTTTCGGCATTGTCGCGAACGCTCCTATTCTTCTTTTGGACAACCTTTCCCTAAACAGCTGTATTCTGAAATGTTTTTCGAAAATCTGCTTATGAGAACCTGACTGTTTAGGCTTCAAGCAGTTTTTAATATTATTTCCATATAGTTGTCATGATTGAGAGAAAACAAGTATTTTGCAAGTTAAGTGGCAACATTTCTTAAACTTCCACTCGTGTTTCTAGTTAACAATTATATTGTGAGTTGGAGATTTCTATCTTGTGACAGTGTGATGATGGGCGCACTGCGAGTCAAGCATAAAAAATTGAGAGCGAATAATTGAATTGTTTTAGTATAAATGTACTAGTCATTTAAAACGTTATCTAAATCATCTTTGCAGACACTTCGAAAGCGCAAAGAATGACCGTCATTTTGGTGACAAGCGCACATTGCTACGTTACTCACTATCTACTTAACAATAATCTAATTGTTTTGGTATAAATCTACTAGTCGTTCAAAACTTTATCTAAATCCTCTTCACAAAGACTTCGAAACGCCAAGAAGTAAGTGGCCGTGATTTATGTTAGCAAGGGCACAATGCTACGCTACACACTATCTATCAGAGAAACAGATAGTGAGTAGCGTAGCCAATTAGAGAACGCATTCGTGATAGAAAGCTAGTAGATTTAAACCAAACTTCAGTAGAACTAGGGAAAGTTTTTTACATTTCTTAACTATTACATACTCTAAATTCACGCCAGACTGTCAACAATGTATTTATTATAACAGTGTGGTTGTCACCTTCCATTTCAGCTGGATGCACTGATAGGAGCATTATGTGCTATCGAGATAAGGACCCATCCACTAAAAGCCTTGTAGTGTCCCAGTTCCACTTCATTCTTGATGTTATCGAGAAAGCGCTCAAGGAAAGAAGATTTCTCCTTCGTTAGACTGGAGGGAAGAATGAGCCAAGAAGCAAGGGCCCGCGCCATAGAGAACTTTTCCGGACCTTAGTTCCAGTTCTCCTAGAGTGTTCTGCTGTTGTCACTGACAGCTGGGGAGTGGGTTTAAATCTAACGGCTGCTACGCGAGTTTTTCCTTATGGACCGGTATGTCAAGTGAAACCCTGACTGTTGTTTAGGTGAAAGTGTTTGTTGAAAACTCGTAAGTACTGATAACAAGCTGCTGACTTAGGGTTTGTATGTCACTGTCGTAGGCCTGGAATCCGGCCATCGAGGAGCAGTGTTTTGATCTAGTCATCGCCTGGGTCAAACACAAGAAGTGATTATCACAAAGGTTGGTACTTTACACGTTTCTTCTCCTGTGCAAATACTTCAAGTCAGGTTATAAGTAAGTAGCTCGTTCGATTCAGTCAGAATCCAGTCTGCGAGGTTTACCTGATCCCTCGTTTTAAACGTCAGTGGTCGTGACAGGCATTGTGTGACGGAGTGCTTTGTTTTTCAGTACATTGTGATGAATTCCGTGGAAGAACGCATGCTTAGCTTGCAAGAACAGAAACGGACGCTGATGGGCCAGGCCTTCGGTTTACAGACACAGAGTCAGGAAGAACGGAGGCGAGCTCGAGTGCGGGATATCAAGCATCTGATTGGCCTGTAAACGGAAAATACGGCAAATGATCGTCTTGTGATTGGTCAGGAGAAAATCCAGAGAATGCTGAATGCAAATTGTCTCATTGATTTAAGGAACTGCTGAACGAAAATTGATTCTTGTTGAAGAAACAAAACCCAGAAGTTTTATGTTTTTAATTCTGTAGATGAAGAACTTTTATCTCAATTCAAGCATCGTCATTTTTATTCTTTGTTCTTATGTCGCTATATTCATGCTGTTATGTGGTTTAATGTTATATGTCAGGATGTTCACACTTTCTTCAATGATAATGTCATAAAGTCCTTATGCCGTCATGTCGTTTGTGTGAACTTGCTTCATATCGTTCCTGTTCAGTATTTACCACAGGGAGCACACAATCTTGCTGAGTAGGAGACAGTAAATAAAGGAACGAAAAGAATGAACAGTTATCCTTTGTCTCCTGTTGTCATACCTTACGCTACCTACAGAGTAAAACCGCTATTTACAAAGTCCTGGTAACACTGTGAGCTGCTAAACCCGTACCAAGGCCTTTTTCTGCTCTGCGCAAAACGTTTTTTGGTTTATGAATAATCATTGACAAGGGAGGTAACTCTTGCCTAAACATTTTGAACGCACTCCGAAAATTCGCGCGAATATCTAAATTTCCTTGCTTTCACGAAACCAAACAAGCACAAATGAGGTCGGAAGATTTTTCTACAAATTGGCGTGAGCCTAGATACGAGTTTAGCTCAACAGTGTTACGCAGGACTTGTAAGTAGCGGCTTTTCTCTGTACGGTCGCGTAAGATATGACAACAGGAGACAAAGGTAAACTATCCATTCTTTTCCTTCCTTAATTTACTCTCTCCCTACTCAGCAAGATTGTGTGCTCCCTGTGTGTTTACCATAACTTTATCAGAAATTCTAGTCATGGTAAGCTAATTTTTAATAATAGAGTTTATATGTATATTTTTGATATTGATAGCGTTTGCTAGAAGAGAAACCTGAAGTATTTTATAATGTTTTAAAGCCAGAATGTTATCCCCGAGCGCTGGTAATGAGCGTCAAATAAAATATGGTTTATTGTTCCTCTCATCTGGTAGTGATGGTGAATCGCTTTTTAAAAGTATACCAAAGCGATTTGAAAAGGAGTTTCCGTGTTCTGAGTTACAGACTGACTGGAAAGCGGAGAATAAACGTATTGAAACACCTGTGAGACTATTCACTGAACAAAAAGAGACTAAAACATTCTTTTCTTTTTCGTAAGGTGCATAAAGCAAAGTATGTAAAACTATTAAAAAAGCAACAATTGATGAAAAGTGTATGGGCTGATCCTTACTAACCCCAAGAACAACCCGTCACTTCCCACCCCCTTCCCTCACTAAATTCATCCTTTGTTTGTAAAGTAAACGTAGAGCGTTAACGGGCCCATTTATACCTTCGTGAATATTTTGTAGTAAAAATTATGAGATTGAAGCAGGATAAGGTCGTATATATTTTTTTTCTTTCAGTTTCTACCGTACTCTAGATCAGCCGGTTATCAGAACGGGGGGAGGCGGGGGGGACGCATATTTCAAGCAAAAAACAAAGTTTTTACAAATATCTCCAGAGCCCATACAAGTTAGCGCCTCCGGCATGCGCTTGTAAGTTTCCCCCCGCCTCCCCCGCTCAGTTCAAAGTTTTTGAACAATCCGCCTTCCCTAGTTAGGACCATACAGATGTAGGCACGACTACAGATAGAATGCGAAACATAACAAAGGAACTGTGAGGTCATCTACGAAACAATGCAACGATTGACTTGACTCTGGAGCAATCGTCCTGGCTCAACTTCGCGTACTGCAACTGAATAGTCAAGCATGTCCGTAACGCATTCTGTAGAGAGCGTGACCGATGCGAACAAGGGACCCAAATAGAACAAAAAAATTTCATTTTACAATTCCTGGTAGTATACCCCAGCGAATAACTCGATTTTAACGGTTCAGCGGTATAACTGACGATCCAATGATGTAAAGAGACGAGAGAAAGTATCTGATTTCAGTTTAGAGGCCTCTCGATTCTATGAAAAATTAACTTCAAACGGAAGTCACGCAATTTTCGAAGACAAAGTCCCTTGTTCATCATTGTTCGCGCCGACGTTCGCGCTGCCTTCAACGAAGTTCTTCGGTAGCTTTCGAGTTTGAAGATTTCCCAAGCAATCTAAGGCTACAGACGTTGTAGTGGCATGGCTTCGCTCCTGTTATTTTTATTAACCTGCATCCTGTGTCGGGAAATAGCAGCAAAATTTAAAGGGCCTGACAGATCAGACATTCCTAAATCCGATCTGAAAGGACAAACTGCCTGGTCGAGCAAGGACAAGGATAAAGCGAATCTCAGGTTAGTGACATTACGCTATTTTTTACGTTTCAACAGATCCTAGTAAAAGATGATTAAGCTTAAACACGCAAAACGCTTTCCCCTACGTTTGATGACATTTTGACGGGATGAATTTTTGTATGTTTTTGTTTTTGTGAGTAAGAAATTTTATTTTGCCGGCATAGAACCTTGTTTTTTTTTTGTACAACATCCTTTATTTTATATCGACGGACTTAATTTCTATCTTCTTCTGACACAAAACTACAAAGATTCTTTAAGGTGTTTCTTTTGACCGGAAATTCTTTCTCATGAAAATCTCTGCATGCTGCCGTCGAAAGACAAGCGTTGCGTGACATTCAGAACATTAGCCTTTTCTTCTGATTTGAGTCGTCACGCAATGTTTCTTCTAATTTGTAGCTGCTAAAACGGAATAATTCTTTGCAGCTCGTAATGGCGAGAACAAATAATCCAAATAATGGCCATCACAAGAGACTAAGAATAAGTGACCTTTTCAGTGAAGGGGAAAATAGAACGGTGTTTGGAGAGAGGACGGCGTTAAAAGGACATGAGGAACTCAGCATAGCTTACACGGGGATGTTCATACCCCGGGTAGGGGACATGGAGATGCCCATACCCCGGTGTTCATAAAGGTTGGGGATGCTTGTCTTCTTGCATAGAGGTATCGTGGTATAACATAAGGGAAGGGCTCTCGTCTCACTTAGGGTATAGGCCGTTCCGAAATTCAACAGGGAACTGGGGCGAGTTTCAAATTTTAACTAATCGACACCACCACATGAAAGATCATGTCAAGATTGATCATTTGACCAAGTATGATGCTTTTAGGGTGAACAGAGACCAAGTTATGGACCTTGAAATATGGCTCAAAATCCATACAAACGTCTCTAATTTTGAGACAGCGTCCCCCAAAACCATATAAACTCTTAAAATTTTTCATGATTTCCGTGATACTCTTTAAAATGGGCAAACATAGTGATTTTCATCTCAGCTTCTTTCAAACAGTAGGTGCATGACGGGATTTTACAGTTGTCACAAAACTGATGAAAAATTTTAAGAGTTTATATGATTTTGGGGGACACTGTCTCAAAATTAGAGACGTTTGTATGGATTTTGAGCCATATTTCAAGGTCCATAACTTGGTCTCTGCTCACCCTAAAAGCATCATACTTGGTCAAATGATCAATCTCGACATGATCTTTCATGTGGTGGTGTCAGTTTATCGATTGGTTAAAATTTGAAACTCGCCCCAGTTCCCGGTTGAATTTCGGAACGGCCTATTGATGACGAAACACCTCTACTTTTGGCTGTCATAGTATCTTTTAGTGTGCACTCGAAGAAATAATAACAGTAAGAGAAAGGCTTTTATTTTTCGTTTTTAGCCTCGATTTTCGCCGGTCTCTCGATTCCGGCGGAGTCGGAGCTCATACCCCTTTCATTATGGGCATCTTGGCCCTATCATTTTCTACATCAGGAATGGGCTCTTGCTTACATAGAAAAAAAGACAGTTGGTTTCAATCAGTTCTGCCTGCAATTCATATTCTGTTGCACAGATATTGCCAAAACTGCACCTACTTAGGTACCCGAGCTAACCATTTTTTCTTTGTTATAGGTTAGTTATCCCATTAATCGATAAAAATGGAGACGGTAAAATTACAGTCGAAGAACTTGCTGCCTGGACAGGCAGGAGTATGAAGAATTTTTACAAACAAGAGGCCGAGAATCGGCTCAAGACACTGGACACGAACAAAGACGGCAAGGTCTCTTGGGAAGAATACGTCAAGGATGCTGAAAACAGAGGAGGTTAGTAATAGCGCCCTTCATGTTTGTGTGGGGTTGAGGAAGAAGGCGTTGAAGGGTGGGGAGGGTGGGCAAAACCCGACTGATAGGACCTTGAAAAATTCTAAGCCTTCATGTTGTACTAAGGCAAATACTCCTTTTAAAAAAACAAGTTAAATGTTTACCATTTCAGATTCAACTGAAATAGTAATCATTCTTGAAAATTATATAAAGCACGAATACATAAAATTGCGAGGATAAAAACTAATAGGACTTTTGAAGTTTCGAGCCTGAAGGGTTAATTGTTTCACTTTCTTATCTCGCAGGTGTTACAGAGAAGCAAAAACAGCGCGACAGAAGACGATTTGATCACGCTAGAGAAAAGGAGGACGGTTTACTATCACGTGATGGTTTAATTTCTATGTTCCATCCTGAAGAAAACCCAAACATGTTTGGAATCATAGTAGAAGTAAGATTTCGTTGTGTTCTTTGTTTTTCGTAAAACCCGAGGTATATCTTATTAACCAACCGTGAAGGCCATTCAGGTAGAATATAGGAACAAGGTCTGTTTTATTAATGGATGATATCTTCACCGTACGTTCCGAGACTAGCTTGGTTTGTAAAATAAGAGATCCTTCTAGAATGGTCGCGCGGGATCATTCGGGACAATGCCCGTTCCAATACTCGGGAAATGTCGCACCTGCAAAAGTAATCTAATTGGTTGATTTAAGTAGTCGCCACTCTAAACGAAGTTAGTCGTGATAAATAATGCAGTATAGGACAATCTCATAACTGTAACATGTTCCAGCTGTTTAAAAACAAGGTGAACTTCCTTGTGTAAAATACGTAGACACAAGCGGCGTTGGTCAACGTTAAGTTCCATGAATTTGTTTTCTCCATAATGTTCAAAATGTAGTTATATATTTCAAGTGGTTTCTTTCGGAGGTTAAGCAGCTCAAATTATTTGTACGGAGTACAGCTGTGAAAGCACGAGGTACGCGCACGTGCAGCTCGCCATTTTGTTTTGAGGCCTTTCTGTTGCTTCTTGCATCTCTCGTGTCTAAGCTTTCCTCCACCACGAGTCAAGAAATAACCATTCACTGCATGCTAGTTTGAGTTTGTCCTCTGTTTCAACGTATATCCTCAAGAGAGAATAAGACTGAGAGAGTTAATTCCCCATGTTGGTCTTATACCCAAGGTAATCCCTCTTAAGTTATTTTTAGACATAATATCCAGTTCTTCTGCGGATAATGTTAGCACACGCATTGCGTGTGATAAGTTTCGTAGAGGATGAAATTACGCGTGGGTTAGCTGTTCATGTGAGTAAAATAAGCGTCACAGGATTGGTCATTTCCGAGGCTGAGAAAAAAATCTATAAATAACTTAGGAGAGATTACCTTGGAAATAAAGACTGTATAGGGGATTAACTCTTTTGTACTCTTCATCCTCTCCTGACGCATTGTGTAATCTTTTTAGGAATTCATGGAATTCGTGGATACTGACAAGGATGGGTTTCTGTCATTCGATGAGTACAAAGGTAACATGTCTCGCGGTTTTTAATGAGCATGTATCTGGGGTAGGTGAGCACCGGATATAAGTAAGGACCTCCCAGGGGGAGGGGGAGGGGTAGAATGGTCTCTTCATCCCTAGAAAATTTTTTTCCCTTTATCGGCTTAATAATAAATTCCACTTCACCCTAATAACATCATCAGGGATAATGAAATTGAAATTCCTAAAGCATGGATGCCCACAACCAAAAAACACAACAACACGGAAACGGCCAAATGGGACCGCCGAGGAAACAGCTACTCGCCGGAACTATGGGAGGATCGAAATGCACCAATCATGGCCAACCATCGT
>JAHPZR010046378.1:15000-32500 GCA_019787425.1 Platygyra sinensis
ACCTGCTTTAGTATATGAAGTCTTAGTAATCTCGTGGCAGACGATGAAAATTGCACCGGCAAAGTTTTGTCTTATTAGACAATGACATTACGAACTTCTGAGCTGTTCGTTCACTCATTTGGAGTATAATAAGAACAAAACTGGAAAATATCAACTTCTGCACGCTTTTGTGCCAGTTCTTTGATTTTCGTCGATTTGTTTGGCTGTAAGCTCTCCATTTATCCCAGTTAAATATTATAGTTTTTAACCAATACTCAGTCTGTTCAATCAGTTGCGTCGGGGATTGCATGTATAATTAGTAAGACTCGAACGTTGAATATAACTTAAATAACATAGCCTTGTTTGCAATTTGCTTTAAAATGATATGAAGCATTTAAGTGCTTACTTCAATACAATGGTAATATAACACTGGTCTTTAAATTTGCTAGTCACTTGGAAAACCGACGTTTTATTTTGAACACAGCTGTTCATACAGACAAATACTTGCAGGAGACACTGTCAGACTGTGCTCGGCACTTCGTCTTTGAGCAATCTCAAACAACCTTTGAACACATAGCACAGCGGTTTTGTTTCAATATTCTGCCGCCCACAAACACTAAAAAATTTCCAGCGATTGTGTGAACTGTAGCATCGTTGGCTTCAAACAACACTGTGGGGGATGGGGAGGAATGATAACATTACTGAGATGTGAAATTGAACGACTCATTCTTACGGCAAATTTCTCAATTTTCTTCAGAAAATGTTTTTAAACGTTGACGTGGAGAACTTGAGATAGTATTTAAAGGTCTCTACTTATGTTTCTTGCAGAACGGTTCTATCAGAGGCAGATGCAGACGAGGATGGTAAAGTATCACTCGACGAACTTACAGCCTGGACACAGGATACTTTAAGACTTGCTCACAAACGAGAAACTAAACAACGACTGGCAAATCTGGACACGAACAAGGACGGAAAAGTCTCCTGGGAGGAATTTCAAAAGAGTAAAGAAGACATAGGAGGTACTAATAGCTCCCCACCCCTACCCCCTTGGCAGCTTCGACACGCCTTCTTTGATGATTGATTATGCTCTCTGTTTCAAATGACCGTGCAGTTTGTTTATCACGAGTATGATTACAGACCGAATTGGACGAAAGGAAGTCTTGTTAACAATGAATCATAAAAGTTACAATTTCCGGGAAAAGAATAATAGCCAAGTTATGAAAGAAGGGAAAATTTGCATTAAAAGACTGACAAAGGAGACGTAAATTGTTGGTGATTTAATCCAAGTTTGTAATTGGTTGATTTAAACTACAACTTTGAAGGTGATTGGCTCACTGAACTGTCCAATAACATACTGTCCGATAACAAACTGTTTGATAACAACTTGGCAAGTGAATGAGTGGAAAATAGGCCTTTTTTAAGCCAATCACAATCAAGGAAATTGCAATTTTATGATTAACGCCGTTTTTTCTGTTGTTAGTATTTTAAGTTAAAGGAGCTATGTCACATGTACACTATTATTTTCAGGTTGTCTTCACCTGAAAGGTTCTTTTGTACGTGGCTAAAACAACTCAAAATACCACCATTGTGCTCGTTTAAGGGAAAGATATAACGAAAGAGAATGATCTACTTGGGTATGACAATTGTCTTTACTTCGTTTATCGTCAATCTCTATTCACAGCCGCAACAGAAGAACTAAAGAAGAAAAGATTTAGTCACGCAGATGGTAATAAAGATGAAATGTTATCTGAAAATGAACTCAACTCCATGTTCCATGCAGAAGAGAAGCCACACATGCATGATGTGATTTATGAGGTATGATTCTCTCCGCTCTCTTCTATGTTGCCTGTTTCGTCTTGCCCTTTTTGTATTTAACAAATTGTGGCAGAGTCTCCAAATGAAAAAGGAACAGCGAGACAGGGGGTAGGGGGGGGGGGGGGCGATGCTCTCTTTGTTCCCCCCTTGAAATATTCATCTATATCCCCCTTCCTTCTTAATTAAGGCCGTTCCTCTGTTACTTGTTCCCAGTCCCCTAACAAGCAAACCGTTTGCTCACTGCTACCCGAAAGTGAACGGCAGTACCTCCCAACGATAATAATACAGCCAAAGTAAAAGAGAAAGATCTATCTAAAGTTCAACTCTTTGGTATGAGTGTAAATAGCTGGTCTGTTTTCTCCAATCGGGATTTTTAACCATGTTATGTTAATTTACATTCTATGTTTCCACTGCCCTGAAAAGCCCCTTTGAGGAAGTGGTAAATTAAGATATCTAATTTAATATACTTAACCAAAATCTCTTTCTCTTCTAACATGTAGGAATATATGGAGATTGGAGACATTGACAAAGATGGACGTTTGTCATTAAAGGAGTATAAAAGTAGGTATAAATTACATCCAACATTACGAAAAAAGTGTTTTTTTTTTTCTGGCCTCTGTAAAAACAGGCAAGAGCTGTAATTTTCTGCCTTCAAACTTGAAAATTTTCAGGCTTGTTGTAAGGTAAGGAAGATTAAAATACATGTCAACAATTGTTGACTTGAACTGTAGTATTGGGTTAAATATCAAGTTGATTTCAATATTCCACGATTCATTCGTACAATTTAATTAGTCTCCTCTTTGAAGAGAGTAAACATTTTGCAAAATCAGTAATCTGAAGGTAGGTTAAAACTACAGTTCCAGTTCGACAGCTAAAATCTGTGAAGATTGCAATTGGTCCAGAAGACAAAAGAGCATTTTTGTATTTCTGGAAATACCCGGTGCCAGCAGGTTGCATTAAATTTCTTTCATCTGTGCCAACACTGAATTTAACACGTAGTATATCCTCTGACCAATCAAAGCTTAACCATTGTTTTCTCAGCCAATCAAATGAGGAACCAAATCAATCATTTTTTCCAGATCTGCCACCATAAAAGCGAGCAAAGGAAACTCGAATCACGCGGGGGTTGGGGCAGGAGGCGAGCTAAGCAAACCAAACGAAGAATCGGTCCCCACTCCCTATCGACTTGTACCCAGTTCTCTCGCAATTCTATCCGCACGTTTTAAGGTCGAATAAAGACGAAATAAAAATAGAACTTCTAGAACTTCTTGAAATAGGGTGCTTTGAACAGTTTACAGCCTTTGGAATTACATTATAAGGTAAAGTCTGCATTCGAGCCAAATGGCCATCAGGCCGGACCCTATCCCGGTTTCTGTTGCTGTTACCCCCAGCATTTAATTCGCCGGCACTCAGTTATACATCTGTGAGAGTAAAGTGTCTTGCCCAAGAACACAACACAATGTCCCCGGCCAGGGCTCGAACCCGGACCGCTCGATCCGGAGTCGAGCGCACTAACCATGAGGCCACCGCGCCTCCCACGGAATATATTGGCTTGATAATTTGTATTGAAAATAAACCTTCTAAAACGAGTAATCAAATGGGATTTATTGATGTGATTACAGATGGAATAAACGTTTTCCGTTTTATTTTCAGCGAAAATGTTCAAGGGAAGTAAAGAGAACGAGAAAGCTGCAGATATGTTTTTTAGTCAGCAGGATAAGAATAAAGATGGCCATCTCGATCGAGTGAGTTTTTTTATTAGTACCTATTACCGAAAGTATAAGAATGTAATGGCATATATTAAGGACATCACTGCAAGGAGATATGAAGTTGTTTTCGAAAATTATCGAATAGTTCCGAAGATTACCGAAGACTTTCCAGGAATATCCGAAGATGTGACGATGATACACCAACAGATTTAAGCACAGTTTAAAGGTAAAAAAGATATGAAAAATGATATCACACGTGTGGATAAAAGTGATATCTTCACATGTGGGATGGCGTTTTCATCGATTTCCTATTGCTTGGTATACCAGTAAATATTATCATGATAAAGATTTCCAAAAATGTCTTAAGCATTATTCAAAATTTCAAAATGTTCCCCAATCTTTGGCTGATTGTCGGAGACTTTCGCGATAACTCAGTCTTGTTACCCTCGAGATCTGTAAGTTTTAACTGGTTTCTTCGGGCTGACTTCGGTAATCTTCGTTTTTCCTTGCACGTACGTTCTGATTGGCTGCCGGATCAAAAAAAGAGTAATTTTGTAACTTCAATATAGTATACTTAAGCAATGTCATGGACATGGCATTTGTTTTTTTAGGAGGAGATAAAGCTATGGCTGAAGTCAATTAATACTGCTTCCAAAGCGAAAAAGCAAGCCCAACACTATTTTGAAACGGCGGACGAAAACAAGGTAGGAAAACATGACTGCAAAAGAAATTGAAAAATTTGGTTGGAGAGCAGTTATCGTAGCATCTTGTTGAGTCATATAGCAGGGCTAGCATTGAGTGCCAAAAGCAGTTCTCTTTTGATTTGGTTTTGTATTACTAAGTGCGCAAGGCGCCTCGCCTTCTATAATCATCTCATATCTTTCTGGGGCGAGTGGAATAATTATTTTTATAAAAAACTTGATCTTTTATAATGCAATCCAAGCCATCAAGATAAATGATCCATTATACTATGCTCTATTTTATTTTTATTTTATATTAGTTTTTTATACTTTGGGGTTGTTTGTAATAAAACAATTAATCCACTCGCGCTTGTTGGATATGAGATAATGATTACATTAAAGGCCGCCGCACACTTGTCGATTTTCTGTCGGCCGACAAAAAATCTTCACTTGTCGGCTAGTGTGCGGTGAATTCAGACAGGTCTGCGACAAGATCGGGGCTTGTTGGGCGATATCTGGCAGTGCTAGATCTCAAAACGACTTGTCTGACTTGTGGCTAGTATGCGGTGGATCAAGCCAACTTGTCGGGGCTCGCGTGTACCTCGACCAATATATATAAGGAATTGTCATGAGAGTCACGTGAACAAGCGTCTTTTCCAACATGGCAGAGATCGAAGCTGAAATCAAGCCTAAACGCGGTTAGTCGCGACAAAAACTCGGCCAGTGTGTGGTAAGCTGATGTCCCGATAAATTTTGACCCGATTTGACCCCGACAAAAAATTACACATATACAATGATGGCTCAGCCAATGAAACTCGTCAATTCCTTTATCCAGTTTTGTGAGTAAAGTTCTTGTAAGTAAAGTTTTGTGATGAAAGAATGAATGTTAATTAATATCAGCCTGAGAATAAAATGCATCTTTTCTTTACAGGATGGCTTCCTGAGTCCTGATGAAATAAAGAAAAACACTGATCTGTTTTTCTCTGGAGCTAAATTGAAACGTGAAGCTAAGAAAGAAGATGACAACAAAACTCCACCCGGCCGGTGCCCGCATGCGCACAGAGTAGGGAAAAAAGCTAAACAAGCTAAAGAAGCTAAAGAAAGTAAAGAACCTAAAGAAGCTAAAGAACCTAATGATGAGAAGAAATCAAAAGATAACAAGGATGTTAAGGATGAACTGTAAAAATATTCAGCCGCTTATATTATCTTTTGGAAGAAGAATATGTTTGTGTTTTGAAAAGTCTCACTGTCACATGGTACAAAATAAACTAGACATTTTTCACTTGAATCGGATTGCAAAAAAATACGGTTTGTTTGTTTGTGTGTTTGTTTGTTTGCTTAAGGAAAATCGAAACTGCTTAGCAGAGTTTTTAAGTCAGAGTTGAATTACGAATGTTTCCGGCAGGCTTTTTCTGTTTTCTAACAGCTCTTCGTGTCATTCACGGATTGCGAAAACTGCACATACCTCTACAAAATACAACACGATTCACATCTTCGTCAAAGGAAGAGTGGCATTGTCACAAACCCTTTCTCACCAACTGCAACCATTGCCCCTGAATGAAAAGCACACAAGACACGTTATTAAGGTTTTCAGAACTGCAGTGGGAAAAACGAATTAACCCCGAAACAACACCGCCTGACTACTTTCGCAAACTGGTGTGAAACCAAGTTGTTGACTTTGAACGTCAAATAGCAAATTGGTGCATAGTCGAAGCACATAATATCTATGAAATTGAAAATAAACTTTATTTGGTTTGTGAGGCAGTGATTGCCAAGCCGGTTATCAAAGTAACACATTTCATTTATTTCTGAAGTTGAGCGATTTGGAAGAAGAGAAGAGAACGAAAATCATTATCTACATTTTTAAATTGAATAGTCATGTTAAAACCTTTTGAATGGAGAGGCTGGGAAGTGACACTCGTAAAACACAAAACCAACGTGATGTCATCTGCCCAATCTGGACAAAGCAAATGGCGCAAGAAGCCAATCAGAACGCAAAGAAAACATGTACCCAGCACAAAGCCCGGGAAAACACGCGTAATCCAGGTCACGGTTGGATTTGTTTTTGCAGCTGATTGGTTAAAAATAGGAGCGTTAGCTCTGATTGGGCAGAGCAATAATGCAAATCCTTTTTGCATTAGGTGCAACGCTCAACTGATTAGATTTATGAAAATTTATTCCCAGCGCAATAAATTGCCGGCGTCAAAGGTATTTCCTCTAAAGTGCTGAATCATTGAGAATAAATGGATCATTACCAGAAGTACATTGTCACTAAAGCGGTCAAATTTAAGTGCTTCGGTGTTGAACACACAATCAAATATCGTTTCAGCTTATTAATATACCTTTTATGATTACACGCCTGACCGGGTAGCTTATTCAAGCTCTTTGTTTGAACATAATACGAAGCGATATTGAGATGGTTTCCTGTCATCCAAATAAACATTTGCGTTTACGTAAAAATATACAAGTTGTTAACAGCGTCAACAAATGTAAGCGAAACCAAATTATTTTATTCTGGTATTTTCTTCATAACGCATAACATTCTCACGTATTAACAAAACTAAGTTTGAGTTTATAAAAATATATGTGGTGTCTTTTTTTGCGACCAGTTTCTAATTTCGTGACAGAACTAATTCCTGCAAACCTTGATTCCGTGCTTAATATCAGAGGTGCAGTCTGTAGAGCTTTGTATGTGACAACTTACGATGTTACGTAATGTGCCATTCTCTATAACATGCCACACAACGGAAGAGCGCGCAGCAGCCGATATTTCAGCAACGAAAGGAAACGGTGCCTTTAAATTCAACACATCTGCTTGACCCTTTTCACGTTTTAATCTTGTCCTGAACACTCTTCGGAATACGTATCTACGTGTGAGTTGTTTAAAATGCTTCGAGCTTTTAGCGCGGTTTTCGTTGTGTCACTCGCTGTTTATAGTTTCAAAGTGTCTGCAGACAGGGATGTACTTCCACAGTTGCGCCATTTACGTTTAAAGGACGTGTTAAAGCCTCAGGAACATTACAAAGACACTGAACATAATCCAGATTTCGACGGTGACGCTTTCCTTGGCCACGAAATAGCACTTGAATGGAGAAAACTACCTACAGATGAAGTGAAGGAAAAACTAAGGTCAGTAGCCTTTTGATTCAGAGCTTTTTATAACTTTCAAAAACTTTTTCAACTTATTTAGCTTACTGTCAAGCATTGTGGAATACGCGTATTTAAGAGAAAGATGGACACTCGAATGAATCGCTGAAAAATATTTTACTTCTAATATTCATTTAAACACTTCTTAAACTCTTGAGAGCGCTTGTGGCGAAAGCATATGAAAACTGATTTCGTTAACGTTTTGACTATTTTTTTGTGGTGTGATGCGAAGAAACTTTATGTCCTTTGCGAACTGCTGGATAACCGTGCTGACGTCATATTTGCTCAGTTTTTATTTACTTAAAATACCGCAAATTAACAGCTCTGACGAAATACTTCTGCGTCGATATTGTAACCGAGTCTTGTTAATTTTTCCTTTTGTGCTTAAAATGTTGTGCGTTTAAAACAAACGAATTAGGTCGTAACAAAAGGACTATTTATTATTGGAATTATTTATGAAAACAATTTTAAGGCTTCATAAACTCTTTGACTTCGTTTGACCTGGAAATGGAATTGCCCAGTTCCTTTGCGTTTCTTTCCCAGGCCTACACGTTCAATACGCCATTTCCGAGTTGCCTGTAGCTTCTGCGTCAAAACAAGTCTTCCCGCAAAACGACACAAAGGAAAATGTGTTCCGCTTATAGGTTTACTTTCATCAATTCATTTTCACATGAAAGGTTTTCCACAGAGATTCGTCTTGAAACATGAGGTACAAGGCAACTCGGAAGTCGGTGACACCTGAAATCGATTGGCCGTGGCGAAATATCGAGGCGTGGGAACTAGGCAAGAATTAGCCTACGAACAGTCGGCATTTGTTTCTTGAATCCCCGCTGTTGTTCTTGAGAGTCGCATTAAAGTATTCGCACGCTAAGAAAAGAAAACGACTGCTCGTGATCTACCCAGGAGTTGATTACGCCTGAATACAAACAAAACAAAAAACGAACTAAAGGTAATCAATATGAATATGAATGGTCTAAATGAACAGAACCGAACGCGCAGTGTTAAGTTGGATCTGATAAACGAACACGCAGCTCAAGATTTTTGAGTTGTTATTCTCTTTCACGTCACTCGCTTTTCAGCATTTTTTTTGGGAAGGTCAATGAAGCTGTGCTCTTTCCGTTTAATTAGGAATATTTCTAGCAGGAAAATGCACAAAGTGTGATTTGATCATCAATTACTAGACGATGAAACAAGTTGCAAGCATTCAAAGCGTTCATTAAAATCGCTCTAAATGCAAACCATTTCTTTTTTACTTCAGCCAACAGAATGGAGGTGACACTCGCTCATTCGAGGACATTTAATGACTTCATACACGTTTCCCTCGCTTATCATCAGTTTTATCTTTCCTTGACTTGATAATGTTCTCCCAAGATTGTCACTGTGACATTTTTTCCCGCGCAGTCACCAGGTACATGTTCCTTTTCTCGCCCTTACTATCAAATACGTCTTCCAAATGTTGTCGCCGATAATACATTTTCCCGCGTTCGATCGTCAACTGGTTGCATTTTTCCGCCCCTGTCAATCTCGTTCCCAGAGCCTGAGTTATCCTTGTCCAGCTAAACCGGAACCGCTGGATAAGGGTAACGCAGTCTCTAATGCATATTTTCCCGAGCTCGTCGTTTGTAATCCGTGTCAATCTTTTCCATCCTAAACCATCCTTGTTCCTTTATGGTTTATTATTATCTTTTTGGTGATAGACTATTATTTTAAGGTTTCCTTCATTTTAAGGGTAACTTTGTTGCGCTAAAAGACAAATTTTACATCACACACCGTATCAAGGTATCCGTCTTGATTCATATCCAACTCCTCTTTAAAGTTCTTTGTTATCCTTTTACGGCTGGTCTCACTCAGTTGTTGCTTTTCTGTCGCTGTTGTGACAATAAAGAAACAATTGCTTGCTTTCAGTGTCATTCCATTCAAAATAGATTTAAAAAAATCAAAACCGTTCAAAAGATAGTCCAGAATCTGGGAAAAGAAAGAAGGAAAGTATGCAAAGACTCTGCTCTTATACATCGTGAAGGTAAATCTCAGGAGGATCAATAAGTTTGTAGTTTGAATTTAAGTGACGTCATGTGAAAACCTCCAATGAAATATGAAGCTTCGATTTGTGACGCTCGAAGCAAACACACATATAAATTTCTGCACTTGTAAGTGCAATCAGAGCTGAAGCATGAAGCAAATTATTTAGTTCAAGCAAGAGAAGATCAAGGTACTCGCCTTGATTTTCTCTTGGCTCGAGTTGATCATTGAGAACATATCAGTTCCCTAAGAATATATAGTTTTGTGCCTGCAGCTACTTCGCTTTTCGTTCCATGCACTGAGTGACAGAGCTCCCACACTGCATCATATAGCTTTTCTTCCCTCGGCATTTCGCGAGGTCTTGCAAACGATATCTTAGTGAACATTTATACATGTGGTTGGAGTGAGTAACGTACTGTGAGAGTTAAGTGTCTTGTCCAAAAAGACAAAACAATGAGCTGGAAAGTCAACAATTTAATTTCAATTTTCCCACCAAAGAAGTTCCAAATAAAAGGTTACCCTCATTTGGAAATACAAGTAAATTAACGCGCTGGTAGTTGTTTTGCTGGGAAATCTTTTTTATGGCAAAAGATGAGACTGATGAGAAGAGACTTTCCCCTCCTCGCTGAATTTGTAGTTTTAGACCTTGCGCTACACCCAGCCTCCACGCGATGTTGTTATTTTATAGCGGAGCACCATACCCATATAAGAAAGTAAAGGAAATTCATCAATTGATTTTATAATTGCTTCATGGCTAGCGGTATCGCTCGTGGGCGCGTACGCACGATGGTGGAGTCGTGCAAGATGGCGGCCATACTCCAACTCGGAGAGTAGGTTGACAAAGATCTGCAACCTTAGTTTATAGCGTACTTTTTTCATATCAACGATCCATGGTCAAATGACACCTGGTATTCACTGAAATCATCGCCATTAGAAACAAGTTTCGCTCTTAACATACCGAGGTATTCCTCAAGGGTAACTTTGCCGTCATTGTTTGTGTCATACACATCCATGGTTTCCTGTAAAATTGAAGCAGTACATGTTTCATTCATAGACAACAGAAGACAGGACTCAAACAAAGAATAATCTGTTATGTTCTCATGGCCGCCATAGTATTGTTCCCAAACTAAAGGGAATTTTTACACAAGGATCTCGTTTTTAAAAGAAGAGAAATTTCGTTGTTTTACAATCGTCAATATCAGCCTCGATCTCAGGCCCTCCCCTTGTCAAGACAGGCAAGGAGAGGGAGCCTGGGATCAATGTTGCATTTATATGGCCGCCGTGACGTCATGTGTGAATATTCCATGAGGATGAACAGAATGTGCCTGATTGGATAGTTTTTTTTGACAGTTTGCCAGAGAATTTTCGACCCCAGTAAAATATTAAAAGTTTGACTGCTTTCACTATTTCCATGGGCTATCACTGTTTTTTCTAATACAGGTTTAGGGAAACAATCAATGTTGAATCAAGAACCCCACAATACATGGGCTTCCTTCAATCCCGGCGTCTTCCCATTCCAGCCATATCTGCATAACACGTGATAATTACCTTAACAAGGTATGACGTCATCCTCTTTGACTCCTCAGGATGTAAGAAAAGCATGAGTTCCTCTCGCGACAGCAGATTGTCGCTGTCCGTATCAGAAAATTCAAACCGTCTTTTGTCTCTCGAAATTATTTCCCTCAGCTCGGCCAGGATTGAGCCAGACAAACCTTAAAAAGATAGTTGCAAATTAATTTGATTCTAACAAATTACTCGTTAACGCCTTTAAAATGTATCGTAGTGAAATTGCTGACGAGATTTGTTTCTAACCTTTCTCTATAGATGACGGGAATTCCACTTCTCTGTATTCTTCCCAAGATATCTTGCCGTCCTTATTCGAGTCTAAGTCCTCCAGTCTCGCATCTGTCCCGTGTAGCACGTGTTTTTTCATGTGCTGTTCAAGCCAGCCATAAAGTTCAGTCATCGACACTTGGTTGTCATTATCGATGTCTATCTTAGGGAATAGTGCCCTGTTTAAGGAAAAATGGAGTAGATATCTAAATAGACGCGAAAAACGCGGATAAACATGCGACCGACGCGCGGATAGGAAGACCTGGTGACGAGCGCGGGAAAATATGCATTAGAGACTGCGTTACCCTTATCCAGCGGTTCCGGTTTAGCTGGACAAGGATAACTCAGGCTCTGGGAACGAGATTGACAGGGGCGGAAAAATGCAACCAGTTGACGATCGAACGCGGGAAAATGTATTATCGGCGACAACATTTGGAAGACGTATTTGATAGTAAGGGCGAGAAAAGGAACATGTACCTGGTGACTGCGCGGGAAAAAATGTCACAGTGACAATCTTGGGAGAACATTATCAAGTCAAGGAAAGATAAAACTGATGATAAGCGAGGGAAACGTGTATGAAGTCATTAAATGTCCTCGAATGAGCGAGTGTCACCTCCATTCTGTTGGCTGAAGTAAAAAAGAAATGGTTTGCATTTAGAGCGATTTTAATGAACGCTTTGAATGCTTGCAACTTGTTTCATCGTCTAGTAATTGATGATCAAATCACACTTTGTGCATTTTCCTGCTAGAAATATTCCTAATTAAACGGAAAGAGCACAGCTTCATTGACCTTCCCAAAAAAAATGCTGAAAAGCGAGTGACGTGAAAGAGAATAACAACTCAAAAATCTTGAGCTGCGTGTTCGTTTATCAGATCCAACTTAACACTGCGCGTTCGGTTCTGTTCATTTAGACCATTCATATTCATATTGATTACCTTTAGTTCGTTTTTTGTTTTGTTTGTATTCAGGCGTAATCAACTCCTGGGTAGATCACGAGCAGTCGTTTTCTTTTCTTAGCGTGCGAATACTTTAATGCGACTCTCAAGAACAACAGCGGGGATTCAAGAAACAAATGCCGACTGTTCGTAGGCTAATTCTTGCCTAGTTCCCACGCCTCGATATTTCGCCACGGCCAATCGATTTCAGGTGTCACCGACTTCCGAGTTGCCTTGTACCTCATGTTTCAAGACGAATCTCTGTGGAAAACCTTTCATGTGAAAATGAATTGATGAAAGTAAACCTATAAGCGGAACACATTTTCCTTTGTGTCGTTTTGCGGGAAGACTTGTTTTGACGCAGAAGCTACAGGCAACTCGGAAATGGCGTATTGAACGTGTAGGCCTGGGAAAGAAACGCAAAGGAACTGGGCAATTCCATTTCCAGGTCAAACGAAGTCAAAGAGTTTATGAAGCCTTAAAATTGTTTTCATAAATAATTCCAATAATAAATAGTCCTTTTGTTACGACCTAATTCGTTTGTTTTAAACGCACAACATTTTAAGCACAAAAGGAAAAATTAACAAGACTCGGTTACAATATCGACGCAGAAGTATTTCGTCAGAGCTGTTAATTTGCGGTATTTTAAGTAAATAAAAACTGAGCAAATATGACGTCAGCACGGTTATCCAGCAGTTCGCAAAGGACATAAAGTTTCTTCGCATCACACCACAAAAAAATAGTCAAAACGTTAACGAAATCAGTTTTCATATGCTTTCGCCACAAGCGCTCTCAAGAGTTTAAGAAGTGTTTAAATGAATATTAGAAGTAAAATATTTTTCAGCGATTCATTCGAGTGTCCATCTTTCTCTTAAATACGCGTATTCCACAATGCTTGACAGTAAGCTAAATAAGTTGAAAAAGTTTTTGAAAGTTATAAAAAGCTCTGAATCAAAAGGCTACTGACCTTAGTTTTTCCTTCACTTCATCTGTAGGTAGTTTTCTCCATTCAAGTGCTATTTCGTGGCCAAGGAAAGCGTCACCGTCGAAATCTGGATTATGTTCAGTGTCTTTGTAATGTTCCTGAGGCTTTAACACGTCCTTTAAACGTAAATGGCGCAACTGTGGAAGTACATCCCTGTCTGCAGACACTTTGAAACTATAAACAGCGAGTGACACAACGAAAACCGCGCTAAAAGCTCGAAGCATTTTAAACAACTCACACGTAGATACGTATTCCGAAGAGTGTTCAGGACAAGATTAAAACGTGAAAAGGGTCAAGCAGATGTGTTGAATTTAAAGGCACCGTTTCCTTTCGTTGCTGAAATATCGGCTGCTGCGCGCTCTTCCGTTGTGTGGCATGTTATAGAGAATGGCACATTACGTAACATCGTAAGTTGTCACATACAAAGCTCTACAGACTGCACCTCTGATATTAAGCACGGAATCAAGGTTTGCAGGAATTAGTTCTGTCACGAAATTAGAAACTGGTCGCAAAAAAAGACACCACATATATTTTTATAAACTCAAACTTAGTTTTGTTAATACGTGAGAATGTTATGCGTTATGAAGAAAATACCAGAATAAAATAATTTGGTTTCGCTTACATTTGTTGACGCTGTTAACAACTTGTATATTTTTACGTAAACGCAAATGTTTATTTGGATGACAGGAAACCATCTCAATATCGCTTCGTATTATGTTCAAACAAAGAGCTTGAATAAGCTACCCGGTCAGGCGTGTAATCATAAAAGGTATTTAATAAGCTGAAAACGATATTTGATTGTGTGTTCAACACCGAAGCACTTAAGGACGTTCGCGCCCAAAAACTTCCCACGCACAGATTTTTTTTAAACTTTGTCTGCAGGTAGAAAATGATAAGTTAACATTAAAACGTAAAAAAAATCGGGGGTCACCGAACTCGTTTTGAAGATAAGGCGTATCCACAGACCATAGCATTTCTAGGATTTCCAGTCATTTGAGGCGATTTTGCGCAGATTCATTACTATCGGCATATAGTTAATTTGAAGAATCATATCTAAGTTATGTGTGTTCAACACAGCACATATAGGCCTATTTGATAGATCTTTGCTACATATGTCATTAAATCAGCTGGAATTAGCCTTAAAAAATACACTTCTAAGTTACGCACCACCTGTATCCACGTACAAATTCGAACCCTATTTGAATAGTATATGAGAAAATAATTAAAACTTCCCACGTACAGATTTTTTTCGTTTTTTAGTATAATGGAAAGAATCAGAAAAGGATGTGATCTGCCGAAAAAAAATTGGGGGTCACCGAGCATCCAACAAAAATATTCGCACACAAAGTTAACGCAAAGGTCATCAGCTCTATATTTTGTTGAGTTTTCGGACGCGGTGCGCGCGCTTGAAAATGACGTGGCACGCTCGTGACCAATGAATAGCGTGCGCACTAGAGATCGCAGTAGCAATGGGCGCGAACGTCCTTAAATTTGACCGCTTTAGTGACATGTAACTTCTGGTAATGATCCATTTATTCTCAATGATTCAGCACTTTAGAGGAAATACCTTTGACGCCGGCAATTTATTGCGCTGGGAATAATTTTTCATAAATCTAATCCGTTGAGCGTTGCAACCTAATGCAAAAAGGATTTGCATTATTGCTCTGGCCCAATCAGAGCTAACGCTCCGATTTGTAACCCAATCAGCTGCAAAAAAACCAAATGCCACCGTGACCTGTATTACGCGTGTTTTCCCGGGCTTGTGCGGCTGGGTACATGCATTTTCTTTGCGTTCTGATTGGCTTCTTGCGCCATTTGCTTTGTCCAGATTGGGGCAGATGACATCACGTTGGTTTTGGTGTTTTACGAGTGTCACTTCCCAGCCTTCTCCATTACAAAAGGTTTTAACGATTGACTATTCAATTTTAAAAATGTAAGATTATGATTTTCGTTCTCTTCTCTTCTTCCAAATCGCTCAAACTTCAGTAATAAATGAATGTGTTACGTTTCATAACCGGCTGGCTATCACTGCCTCCACACAACCCAATAAAGTTTATTTCGAACTTTTCATAGATATTAATGTGCTTTCGACTATGACACCAGATTGTAGCTAGTTGACAGTTCAAAAGTCCAACAACTTGGTTTCACACCAGTTTTGCGAACAGTAGAAAATCAGGCGGTGTTGTTTCGGGGTTAATTCGTTTTTTCCCACTGCAGTTCCTGAAAAACCTTAACAACGTGTCTTGTGGTGGCTTTTCATTCAGGGGCAATGGTTTGCAGTTGGTGAGATAAGGGTTTGTGACAATGCCGACTCTTCCTTTTGACGCAGCATGTGAATCGTGAAAATTTTTCATAAATCTATTTTGAATGGAATGACACTGAAAGCAAGCAATTGTTTCTTTATTGTCACAACAGCGACAGAAAAGCAACAACTGAGTGAGACCAGCCGTAAAAGGATAACAAAGAACTTTAAAGAGGAGTTGGATATGAATCAAGACGGATACCTTGATACGGTGTGTGATGTAAAATTTGTCTTTTAGCGCAACAAAGTTACCCTTAAAATGAAGGAAACCTTAAAATAATAGTCTATCACCAAAAAGATAATAATAAACCATAAAGGAACAAGGATGGTTTAGGATGGAAAAGATTGACACGGATTACAAACGACGAGCTGCAATTTTTCACTAGCGACGCAATTACAAACACAAGCAATGGGGATGACCCAAGTGAAAACGAAATTAGACTCAAACACAAGTACACCGTCCGCCATTTTGGAAAACTGTTTAGGCGCGAGATAATTTGGGTGCATTGTTTTCATTGGCCAAACATAACACATGTGGTAAATATCCTTGTGCCTGTGTTGTCTCAGCGGTATGTCGTTTTCACTTGTTGCAGCGCAAACGCACATATACGCGCCACCAAAAGAAAAACGAAAAATTCTGATCGTTGTACTTGTGCTTGCGTCAAGGCCGTTTTCACGGTGAAATAAGAATTATTGTACTTGCGCTTCTGCTTGCGTCCCTCAGTAGCGAAAACGAGGTTTTAAGCACCACCAAATGATCCGCCTCTATCGCTCCCGACCGATTTCTCTCTGGCGAAACGGCAAACCACCCGAAAGCATTGGAGAGACTATGTGCGCAGGCTGCATATCCTTAAGGGGGGAGAAACTTAACTACAACAGCTGTACAAGTCTGTTGCTAAGGAAATCTGAAAACCTCCTTTTTTGGCTCCTGAAGTCCAGTGGGCATCAAAGTTTACCGTGTTTGTTCGATTCACGTTTCCTTTAAATGTTTCGAACCACGCCCATATTTGGTATGTCACGTGAACACAATAGAAAACGTCTAAAAACTCGGACTGAGTGGATCGTTTTCGAAATATAACAATACCTTTTGCCAAAACAAGGCATTATCTACAACTTGTAGTATGCGTTTGAGGAAATGTACAATATTTAGAAAATTATAGATCTTTAAGAGGCTATAAAAGCACAATCGAACAAACACGGTAAACTTTGATGCCCACTGGACTTCAGGAGCCCCCAAAAAGGAGGTTTTCAGATTTTCTTAGCAACAGACTTGTAGTTAAGGTTCTCCCCCCTTAAATCCCGAGAAGAAAGAGGTAATTATCCATGTATCACTGATGAAAAATGCTGGAAACTCTTACTGGTTGATCTAAATCATGTTTTGAGGCCATTTAGTGTATACCATTGAAAATATCTACAGCTGCCATTAGTCATCAGCTAATGGCCAAGAAATTACTTTTGCGCGGTACTCTCCTGATCAAGTGGTCCGGGTTCGGCGGCCCTGGGGCCGGTTTCTTGAAGGTCCCGAAAAGTTTTCGCTCTCGGAAAGCCGCAGCAAAATCGCAATCCTTCAAATTACAGAGCTGTTTTATTCACGTATCTTTAATATGAACAGAGGTTCCTTCATACAAGAAGTTTCAGCTGTATACACTTCTCCGTTTTTAGATACAGATGAACTAAAAATGACTTCATGGTCCCGAAAAGTTTCCGGGGCTTTCGAGAAACAGGTCCGAGGCCGGGGACATTGTGTTGTGTTCTTGGGCAATACACTTTACTCTCACAGTGCCTCTCTCCACCCAGGTGTGGAAATTGGTACTGGTGAATTTAATGTTGGGGGGGGAGGGGGGTAACCCCGCGATGGACTTGCATCCCATCTAGCTGGGGGTGAGGGGTAAAAATATTTCTTGTCGCTTAATGCTACAGAAACCTGGATAAGCTCTGGTTTGATGGGCCACTTGGCTCGCATGAAGACTTAACCTACCTTTCCCTAAAAACTGATTCCAGACAGGATTAGAATGGGTCTTTTTACTGTGGAGTCCTCTCAGTTGACATTATTCTCGTAAGGAGCCTTATCGTTGATTTTCTTTGCGCTCCTTTA
>JAHPZR010046378.1:37500-64158 GCA_019787425.1 Platygyra sinensis
GCCGATAAGAGAAGCTTCCAGGGCACAAATGCGTCAGTTTTAAGAACATCAGAATTCAATTATCAATTTGTTTCGAAATGTTCCTCCAAGGTTCGGGGAAATTTCACAGACGACTAACAACCACTCAGTACACAGTAATGGCTGATAGAATACGACAGTTCAACCAATCAAATTGCAGCATTTACCGTTGTGAAGAGGTCACCACCTCTCGTACGCGATCGCGACTACAGTAATTTTAGAGCTAAAAGTTTTACATTTTCTTTTGTTTTTTTTTTTTCACCTCCCGTAAGCGTGCCTCGACACTGAGGTAATAGAGTATTGGATGATAAGGTGTTATGACATTATTGCATTACTGGATAGTACAAGAGACGGACACTTTTCAATGAGAAGTGTTGGAATTGTTCTTAAACTTGACTTTTCACATGAATAAAACATTTAAAATAAGGAGTAACTCTCTGCAGCTACTATATACTAATGAGGCAAACTTTTGACCCAGTATGGTCGAAGCTTTCGTAAGCGACCACCCCCCCCCCCCCCCCTCCCCCGTCCCCTGTAAGCGACTGTCTAAGTACAGATTTAGGCCCTGTTTACAAGCAGGTAGGGTAACCCTAGTACTAGGGTTACCCTAGCAAGAGGGTTACCATGGCACTCGCACGTCTCTTCTTATTTTCAACGACGCATTTACAAGTCAGCTAGGGTTACCCTAGCGCCTTGTAAATGCTCTGCTAGGGACAACTCGCCTACCCGGGACAACTCTATTTTGGCTCCGAAAAGGAAAATATGATCACAATACCGACAAAATCAGCGAATTACAACCCAGAAAACATCACGTTCGTCACGTTCTACCTGTGAATTTTGCTTGTAAACCCGGGCTATCTTTTAACCCTCTGTCTAGGGTTACTCAGGCAGTAGGGCTACCCTACCTCCTTGTAAACAGGGCCTTAGAAAGCGATTTCCTTCGTGGTGTTTTCTAACTCCTATGAGCGGGTTCGTTATGACACTGAAGAACCTAATTGTCTCCTGAAAAACATCTTGGTGCGAACACCATTGAAATAAACACAACTTAAATTTTTGAAGTTAATTACATCAGGAATTGAGATTACAGTATTTATAAGTAGAATTGAATTGATTACAGCGTTTAAATCACGACTCTAAGCATTCAGGTTTTGATTTTAGTAAACTAGATAGTCCGGTTTCTCTCGCCAGCTGAACGGGTTGTGTTTTTCGTAATGTATCCCACAAGGCCTTGATGCCAGAAAGAACAATCAGGATATTTTCAGTCGAGATACTCAGCTATTCGATTAGAAAATCGCCTCGATTTCTACCCTTTCAAATACGCTTAAATTTGTCAGCTCTGTCCGTTTCACATGTATTTCGATCCAAGGAAAAACGTCGACGTTTAGCTATCATTAAAAGTGCGAGAGGAGAAATCTTTTGAAGTTGAAGCTTTAAAAATTTAAAAATCAAGTCAAAATTTAATTATAGAAGCGACCCAGCTATTTCAAGAAACAAGATTTTCCGAACTTAATTAAATTGTATTTTAGTTTATCGAAACAAATTATAACCCGCCAATTTGTACTATGCCTACAAAACTAGTGTTAATACAAGACTTATTCAGGTTTGCCAAGGTTAGTAAAAATAAATCCAATTCTGTGTAAACAGAGCAACAGCAAATTAATCTTTTACAAACCGCTTTTGTTTCAGTTCATTATAAATGAAGTCGTTATTGACACCAATATTAAAGGAACTGTGTTCATAGATAAACAAAACCTATTTTATTAAGGAAGGAGCTAAGAGGTTAATTATAGCTATGGCTAATAAAATTTTTCACCTGCGAAAACTTGCGCATAATGTGTGGAAACTATTAGGGAAAAAATCAACAAATCTAAGTTAGAACTGAGCGAGGCTGCCGTGCGTTAAGATCATTATTAATCTGAACATGAGTTTTATGGAATGATTCAATGCCAACGGCTTACGTAACAAAAATGAAAAACTCAACTCTTTGCTGGAAAATAGGCAGATCATTTGAAGATGCTTCATACACTATCTTGGCTGGATTGAATACTGTCTCCGGGATTTTATCGGTGGGAAGTAATTTATTAGTTTTGACAGCAATTTACAGCTTTTCTCCCTTAAGAAAGGTTTCTAGCTTTTTTATTGCCTCACTGGCCGTCGCTGACTTGCTGGTTGGCTTGCTCATGAATCCAATTTACACCTCGATCTTCATCGTAAAACTTACTGAATATGATAAGCACCCTTTACGAGTCGCAGAACATTGGTTGTGGCTTCAAACCGTCATAACTTCAACCTTCACCCTGACAGCTGTTTCCATTGAGCGTTTCATCGCAGTGACAAGATGCTTGCGTTACTCTGAAATAGTCACAGTTAAGCGTTCTTGTTACTGCGTGACATCAATTTGGATTTTTTCATTCTTGTACGCTTCTCTGCGCCTTGTCATCCACCGCGTAGAAGATCTTCCATCACTGTGGATTTGTACAACAGTGTTAACAGTTTTTCTGCCTTTCATTGTCATCTTGTATTGTTACGCTTACATCTTCGAAGCCGCGCAAACGCAATGTCTTCGCATAGCCGCGGATAGCGTCATCAATTCACGTTATTGCAAAGAGGTCTTGAAAAACAAGAAAGCAGCTTGGACCTTGTGTATCGTGATAGGCCTGTTCACGCTGTTATGGTCGCCAAGCCTCGCCCTTTCACTGTGGCACGTTTCAACTACCGAAACCTCTGAAACACAGTGTATAGACTATCTGTGGTTCTGGGCGTCTTTTCTGTCATTTACCAGTTCGTTTTGTAATCCCTGGGTTTATGTCATTCGAACGAAACAGTTTCGGATGGGCTTTCTTAAAGTACTGCGTATAAGGGCACTGAAATGACGGTCTCAATGGTCGACAATGGAGAGGATAGATCCCAGTTTTCTGGGTAATTTCTCAGCTGTCCGTCCCGAGGGGAGGGGTGGGGGGGGGGATACTCCCATATATGGGCTATATAGGTACGTGCCGCAGAATATGGTATGGTTTATAATCTAATACTGGAGTGTGAGAACGCCCGCCTATACGAATGTTTTTGTTTAAACTTGATGTATCCTTTTAAGTATGAACAAAATGATTTTGCAACAGAGGTTTAATAGCCTTGAATAGGGTGTCATTTTTCGTGTTTGGGCCTTAAAAAGGGGATCAATTTTCGCTTTCTTAGTCCTTAAATAGGGTTAGAGTTTAAGAACCTTCGCGACACACCCCTATCCAAAATTCGCGGGAGTACCCCCCCCCCCCCCCCCCCCGGGCTGTCCGTTAACATTTTAGAAAGTTTATCACAGTCGTTGTTTGTAATCCGTGACAGTCTTTTTCATCATAAACCATACTTGTTCCCGGCTCATGATTTACTATAATCTCTTATGTGTGTTTTGAACTGGGTTATGTATTTTCAGGTTTCCTACAATGTACGAGGACAAAATAACTTAAAATACAACACAAATGAACTACATGCACGGATTAACAAAAGTGACAGTGTTTTTTGAAGGTTATGTATTTACACTGTATATATATATGTATACGCTGGTCAAACGCCTTTATAATTGTATTATTTAATTAGCACCTAATCAGTTTAGCTTCTTATAGTAATTTTAGGTGTCTTGTTACCTTTTTGGTCAGATCTATCATATATAAATACAATTTTCTTGGATGAGGTACAATTCAATAAACTATGAATTGTTGTTGTTGGTGTTGAAATCTCTAGTACCCAGTTGCAAATCTATTCTACCAGCATAGCTGATTTTATGGTTGAGAACACACTGGAAAATAGTAATACTGTGTTACGTGAACACATTGCTCATTTTCAGTTTAGCAAAAGTAGTCACGAATTCTCTTAGGCATACATGTGCCTCCAAGAATAATCTTTTATTTCAGTGTTTCTCGAAAGACTGGTTTTCACTAGCGACGGAGTCGGAGTCGGAGTCGTAGTCGGAGTCATAAGTGAGCATATGACCAGTGAAAATCGAAAATCGGAGACGTAAGCGAAGTCATAAGCTCGACGGAATCGGAGTCGGAAGAATCAGAACGTTTCCATTTATTCTGATTCCGTTTACGACGCCATCGCTTATGATCCAGTGAAAACTAGGATGCCAGAGTCGGAAGCAGAAGCGGAAGAACCAACCAATCGCAAGGCCCGGAATCGAACATTGTCATTGGTTTATTCTTCCGCTTCTGCTTGCGACTCCGACAATGCAGTTTTCACCTGATCATAAGCGACGGAGTCATAAGCAGAACCAGTGTTTTGCTTTCTACTCCGTCGGTTTGATTTTCACTAGATCGTATCGCAGTCTACGCTTCTGAGTACGACATCGACTACGACTCCCTCTAGCGAAAACCAGCCTAAAACCGACTTTACTTACATGTGATCTGATCTCAAGGCAAGCAGATATCAATAGGCCATATTCGTATTCTCGGTATTGGACTGGAACTAGCTTGCAATGGAGGCTCGTGCGGGGGAATATCATTAAAAAGAGTTGAATGTAAATTGTATTTGAAAAGACTCCCCCGCATCAGCTAGTTCCAGTCCGATACCGGGAATACGAATATGGCCTATTACCAAACTTTAGAATACAAGATTGGAATATTGGAATGTAATGTAATTATTAACATGGTAGTAAGACTTATATTTGTTAATTAATTTTATTTATTTAATTAATTTTTAGTTCTAAAATGTGTGTAACTCTTGCTTTAATGGGCGTATATTGTTTCTTTTTTGTAATTGCAATAAAAATGAAAATTTAAAAGATAAAAAAAAAGTTATCAATTACCTATTATTCAGATGATACTGCACAGAAAACAAACCCGTTCTTAATTTCACAGAGCATTTACATGATATCTAAGAAGGAATCTTTGGTCGCTTATCGAAGTTCATCAAGCCTAACGCAAAACTCAAAAATTCAGCCAATGCTTCACTCATGTAACCCAACGCTGGGTGACGTCACGCGTTCGAAATGATGATGTTAGAGGCTAACAGTGGCAGATCCAGACTTTGAGCTAAGGAAGCGCCCGGTTTTATTTTACTTGCTCAGCCAGCTTTTCTTCCGTCAGTCGTTTCTTCTTTTTTCGCCACGACTACAGGATGCAAACGCCTACAATGTAAGTGCTAGTTTGGAAAAGCCATTTGTTACCAGTCTCTCTCACCTTGAATTCACGTTATTTGTCGGTATGAAAACCATTTTAATAGAAGAAACTTGAATTTAATGCATGCATTAGTTAACGTATTACAATAGGCCCTCTGCAGGATCCAGTGACATCACGGTACGGAATAAATTACGCTGGGACGCAAATGACGCAGTGGAACTTTCAAAACAAAGGAACTCGTACCAGTCAAGCTCGACATTCCTTTGTTTTGAAAGTTCCACTGCGTTATTTGTGTCCCAGCGTCATTTATTCCGTACCATGTGACCGGATCCTGCAAAGGGCCTATTTACAGTTTGCTCCATACAGAACAACGAAGAATTCCCGCTTACATGAGGTTTCTGATTTGTTTTTGAAATTAAAATTGTACCACTACAGCTGGCTTCTGCTACTAGAAGATAGACCATATCTGTATTCTTGGTACTGGATGTGGAACTCGCTTGCAATGGTGGCTTATGCGGGGGAATATCACTAAAAAGAGATTAAGAATGAATTCACCAGAAGTTCGAGTGCCAAGTGGACAAAAATGACTTTGTACCACGATTTTTTGCCTCATATTGCAAAGTTCTCCGCGACTGTTTTAAATATCTTCTCAATTTATAAAAAAAAAATCATTTCTTATAACAACAAATGTCGAAAACAAATTTTGAAGTAATATATCAAAAACGAGTGCGAGTGTTTATTCAGGGGTTCCAAACACCGAGAAATTAATGAAAGCAGGAGGCCGCAGGCCGAGTGCTTTCATTGTTTCTAGGTGTTTGGAACCCCTGATGAAACACGAAGCACGAGTTTTTGATATGGCTTCTCAAATGAAACAATAGGAAATTATGCAGTGACATGTTTTCGCCAAAAAAACTATGAAAATCTAAGTTAAATTCAGAGAAAACAATGCGAGGTACTGTCTAAATGAAATTAACGATCTTTAAAGGTGTAAGGACTAACCAACCCAACAAGTTCTTAATGAAGTTTGCAATTGCGAAACTGTTTATTATTCAGGTATATGGGTTAAAAAGTGTAAGGAGCAATATACAACAATCAAATGCAAATAGTTCGTTAGGAACCGGCGATAATACTTCTTTTGGATCCGACAATTCATATCTTCTGGTGAGTATGAAGACTAATCTCTTTTCAAATCATAATTACATGTTGTTTAAAATATTTTTTTCAATTCTGCGTTACATTGTAATTTTTGAAGTTTAACCAAAGTTATCTCCGGCTATTTGCTCAGGTTTGTTTAATTTTCTTTCACAAGCTACTTAAATAAATAATAATCAAAAAACTACATTAAAATTCCCAGCAATGAAAATAGGGCCGCCGGAAATTAACAAATATACCCCCAAATTATCTCAAAATATGTCACGGTTTTTCTTGTGCAAGCGTAAAAATTTGAAAAAATTGAAACTTTTTTGCTTTACTGATTCCACTTCCAAAGCTTGTCAATGTTTCTTTAAATTCACATCTACTGTTCACATACTACATTTAAGTAAAGTCAACACAGTTTATTGTGTCAAAAGTGCAGTGTAATCGCCAAAAAGAAAACTGAAAAAGAAAATAAAACGGAAACGATTGTACACTGAGCGAAACGTAGTCCGAAGACCCCGATTTGCTTTCATAAGTTCCATGTTCGGTGTAACGATACAAAAGCTCCTAAAGTGCTGTGCTATGTAAGGTTTGTTTCATTGCTCCTGTTGGAAACAGGAATTTTTTGAACCCGAGGTCCTATTCTTTGACTACGTTTTTTAAAGCATTTCGCTCTATTTAATCCCAAAAATATGCTCTTCATCTCGCGTCTAAAGCTTCCATTATAATAGCCAAATATCAGAGGGTTTAAAACTGAACTCGCCAATGACAATACTTCAACTGTTGCTTCCAGTACAGGCATCAAAATATTGTTTTCTTCCTCGTCTTCGCTCGAATCACCCCTCTCAAAGGTGTCTTCTTCAAAATAAAAAACCTCCATGGTTTTCATAATAAGCTTGGGACCCCACGTAACAAGATATGTAAGAACAATTACCACCATCATCTTCACAGCTAACATCTTTGTCTTCTCCGTGTGTTTGTTTATCACCTTTCTACGAGCGCGACTCCATAAAAACACTCACAACTTTACCGTACACGACTGCCATAAAAACCAGGGGAATTGTAAATGAAAACAAAAGAAACACGACCAAAGAAATATGTGAAGGCGGGCCAGGTACATCGTAGCAGCTTGAGAGTTTTTCCAAGGTTTCCTCGTCTTCTTCAATTTCACTTTTTATGCTGTACAAAAATGGGGCTGAACACAGGCAGACTGTAGGTCCATGACATTGCAATTACGTTTCGACTGTGTTTCCAGGTGACCGCTCGAGCTCTTAAAGGATGAACAATGTGGATGTAACGATCAAATGCAAGTCCTGCCAAGACAGCGAATGTAACCGCCAATGTGGTATATCTAAAAAACTCTCCAATTTTACATGTGAAATCGCTCGTGGCAATAAGCTGATCTTTTAGAAGATCGGGGATGGCGAGAATTCGAAATAAGATGTCTGTAATGGCTAAATTTAGTAAATGAAAATTGGCAAAGCTTCTCAAGTACTTTTTCTTACTTATCAATATCCAGCAGGTCATAGCATTTTCGAAATTCCACATATTATCAAAATCCCAGCGACTGCAAAAAGTGCACGAGAGCTGTTGTCGAAATCAGTAAAATTTTCGTTGTCTGTGAAGTTCCAATCCATGATTAATCCGGCTTCCTTTTCAATCGCTGTAGAGACGCTTGCTTCAAGATATACCTTTCCAGACGTAACTTCTGTATCAATATATACGGTGCATTGAAGGTCTACAAAATGTTTGTAGTATTAAAAAGAAATTATGCTTGGAAATCTTTCAAATCGGATAGAAGCGTTTGTAAAATGCAAAATTAGTTTTTTTTTGCAACGGGGAATCGTTTTCACCAACTACCAGGTAAACAGGTGTATCGCATAATTTACGCGACAATAGACAGCTTGATTTTCCAATGACTTTGACGCTAACAGTGAACTGGACATGAAAAACAAGCGACGATCCGACCTCTTCAAGGTCATATTCCAGCGCAATTGGCATATAAAGGTAAATTAATTTAAAGCATGGCAATAATTAAAGTGATAAAAAGCGATAAGATATATCAATCGTAAGCGTTAATGAAAAAGAAACTTACAAAAAAAAAAAACTCTACAATATACAAAATTCTTGATAACATAAAGGAATATGTTACAGTTTTAATTTCACACCTAACTTGAAATGTCATATGACTAAAATTCATGATGACTTTGCAGTGAGATAAACGGCTTAATTCAGTAAGCAAGTGGTTAAATGTACTTGGCAAAGACTAATACAGCTTTGTAAATAGAGCACTTTGCCAGGGATGTCATGCAGTAACGAAAACAAAACAAGAAAATTTAAGCCAAACACGTAAAAAAACAAAAAGAAAGAGGTAAGTTCTAAATAGAGGTTATTGTTATTTGTCTTTCATATTTTAATAACAGGGTGCTATCTGGTTTTTGGGGCAACTGACAGATTGGAACAATTCATATTTGTATAATTCTGATGTGATGATAATGTGAGTTTGCTGAAATATTGTAAAAAAAAGTACAGCCAAGTTTCTTAAATTCATCGAAAAGTAAAACTTTATAACTTGGGATAAATCTGGGAATGAGGAAAATTCCTTAAGCGGCCTTCACACGGCAAACTAAAGTTGGCACTCAAGTTGACGTGTGTGAACGGCGCAAAAACAGTCGGCAAACAAGTTGGCAAACTGTTGGCGACAAATAGAACTTGCCTCTATTCTCGCCAACTTTTTCACCAACTTTTTCGTGTTGGTAAACTCGTATCTGACGTGTGAACGGTTGGCCAACATGTGTTGGTAATTGTCAACCAATCAAAACGAGCTCTATTCACGTGATTTATTTGCGTGACATTTCACAAAATTGCCGGATTTCATACGGTGAGGGCCCGGCTATGAGTCCGTGTATTATGGGATTAACAACGCAACACCCATACATTCAAAAGAAAGCACACCGAGTTTTTACAAAATCCTTAAGTTTCGTGTTAATTGGGCCAAAATGTTTACTTTTTTTTCCTTTCAATGTGCAAAGTCAAGATCTTTTGACAAAGCGAAGCTTTGATGATGTCGAAAATATTAAAATTCTGTTTTGTTTTGTTCTGTACAACTAGATGTTACAAATTATCCATTTTTTTTTTTCTCATTCCGCTTTGTGAAATTGGTCGACGCGTATATTTCTTGGACCCACCGCTGCAATCAATAGTCGCGGTCCACAATTCTATACCAAATCTAAGCATTGCAAATTGTAAAGTTAAATTAATAGCATACAGTTTGCATATGTCAACGAACAAACTGGCATATTGACAATATATCCTTCGAGCGCGTAATTTTATTTCCTAGAAATGTAACATTTATTTGTTTACCCGTTACAATTTAGTCACTACACCGTCTATACTAATTGGCGCGCTTTCCTCCGAAACACAATCACTTTTTGCAGTTTTTATTTCGTTGTCCAAAACCGTATTTTCAGTAATTTTCGTTCTCGAGTCTAAAACGAAGAGATTTTGTTTCACTGGCTCGGTTTTCCGTTTGGATTTTCGACAACACTTTGAGCACTTACAGCACCTCTTTAAGTCTTCTCTGAAAGACATGTTGTAATACCCAAATATTACTGGATTTAAAACTGAGCTTGTAAAAGTAAAAAATATCTATTATGTCATCAACAATGAGTAACATGATGTACTTTTTCTCCTCTTTCATGTTGTCTTCCCAAGAAATTTCCTCGCCTTCCCAATCAAGTGGATACTCCAAAGAGACAACCTCGAAAGCTTGTAGACAAATCCAAATAAGTTTTGGCCCCCAGCTTACAAAGTAAGCGACGACGATTATAATCATCATTTTCACTGCACGAAGTTTTGCTTCAGCTATTTTTGAATTGATTACTTTACTTCGAGATCGCTGCCAGAGCACTTTTAAAACTTTGCTGTATGCTACAGCCATTAAAACCAGAGGAACTAAGAAAGCAAAAACAAGAAACACACTTGAGGAGATTTGGAAAGGAACGCCTAAAGTCGAGAGACAAAGCTCGTATTCTGCGTCGGCCGTAAGGTTCCATTCAGCTTTGATATACTTCATGCTGTAAAGGAATGGCGAAGAGCAAAATGCTCCGTAAAACCATGAAATAATGACAGCATTTCGGCTGTGCTTCCACGTAATGTACCTAGCTTTTAAAGGATGTACAATGTGGACATAGCGATCAAAAGCAATTCCCAACAGGAGCGTGAATGTAACAGCCAATGTTGTGTAGGTTCCAAACGCAGCGAGCTTGCAAACAGCATCGCTTCCATGTTCAACAGCGGTGTATTCAATGGTTAACAACATTGGTGTGAGAGCAAGTCTGAAAATAATGTCAGTTATGCTGAGATTGAAGAGATGAAAATTTGAAAAGTTCTTCAGGAGTCGTTTCTGGCGAAGAAGAACGCCACAAACAATGCAGTTTGCGACTACACCGGTGACAGCCAACAAAAAATCAACAGCGAACACCGCGTCTGCGAACAGTAAATAATTCTGGTATTGCTTGGTGTATTCGAAGTAGCTATCGTTTGAACTGCCAAGGTCATCTTCGCTCATTTTGCACGATTGAAAACCAAGTTATCTTCGACACGCAAGGCTACTTTAATTAAACTCGGCCGTCTTAAAAGTTGGCCACAACTATTGTATTCAGTTCTATGCTTCGGCTACAAAACCATTCACAAGGAACAATGCCAATGCTACTAAACTTTGCATCTATTCAATGAAAATCTAACCGCCCGCAGCTATATTAATACAATAAGCTCAATAAGACAGTTTTGTAAGTATGGAAACAGAGCTAACGCAAAAACATCCCATATCACAAACAAGCTATATAGCACATTTTCGTATAAAAACATTACAAAAAAGGGCGGGTAATTTATGCTAAATTACACTCGGCCCTGAAAAGTCATTTTCTCGCGAAGAAATATTTAGGTAAATTTTCTCTTTTAATTAAATTGAAACAAGGCTGCTATCAATATAAATGCTCAAATTGTCCTCTGCTCGACAGACTCTATTTTTTGACAATGGCCTTTAATTATAAAATCTTAATTCTGAAAGATTGTGACCTCTTTCATAATTTAGTAATATTTTTCAGTGACACTTCAAATTGCAGTTCTATTATTTCATGTATTACGTTCAAACTAACAGACTATAATTTAAATTAAACGAAATAAATTAAACGCAATGCATTTTTCCCATGTGGTTATAGGTTGTTTTCGAAAGCAAGTAATCAAAATTGCATAGAGTAATGTCTTTTTTCCATGACACCACTTTCTCGTCCCCATAGCACTTTTTGCTTCTCTTAGCAGAGTGGGCCTAGGCACGAGAATCTGCTTGAGCGTGACAATTCTCTTTTATTTAAAATATTCTACACAATTCCCAGATTGGTTTTCTGCCCAAAAATAGAACAGCTGATCATGTTCTTACATTGAGAACTCTGGTAGATAAATACGTGTATCATCACAACGAAAAATTTATGCTTGTTTTGTCGACTTCAAAAAAGCTTTCGACTCAGTTTGGCATGACGGACTTTTATTTATGCTATTACGTCGGTGGCTGTTTTTTCAATTTAATAAAGAGCTTGTATTCTAACTACCTGCTCCATTAAAATTGGCCAAAATCAAACAGAGCCCTTTCCATACGTGAGAGGGGTACGCCAAGATTGTATTTTGAGCCAGTTACTGTTCAACCTCTTAATAAATGATATACCATTCTCTTTTGAATTAATTCTATCTGATCCCAGCAGCCGATTTAGTCATATTGTCAAGATCAAAAATAGGACTGCAAAATTGCCTTAACACTCTATCATCCCATTGCAGTACATGGGAGTAATGTCCAGGATTGAACGCAGCTACGAAAACTGCGAAATTTACAAAAATTCCCCATACCACTTACAAAATCAACAAAATTTATTCAAAAGGTTGCAGGGGAGCCCTGTCCAAAGTTACGAAAATTGCGAAAATTACGAAATTTACGAAAACTGCGAAATTTACAATAATTCGCAATACCACTTACAAAATCAACGAAATATATTCAAGGGGTTGCAGGGAAGGCCCATCGAAAGTCACGAAAATTACGAAATTTGTGAGTTTCCATAGCCTTTAATGAAGGTTGCCAATAAAGAATGCAGCATACAGATAGGTATGATGATTTCTGCAACTACAAATATGGAGGGTGTAAACGCGAAGGAAATTGAAATTGAAATTAAAGGCAACGAAGTGAAAGTAAATCGACAAAGCGATTACTTACAAGCAATCTGATGGTCCCTAGTACAAACACTTCATAGGTATGCCGATATACACAGTCATTATGCACGAAATTAAGAAAAAGGAAGGACTTGCACACTAAGGGAATAAGCAACATGGCGTCCGAAGGTCATACCGCTGACCTTTTCGTATCAATAGGCATACAGTTATGTTAGAGTCGTGAAATGTCCTTTAAGACGGTAGGTTTATGTTCTATAATGATTTACTCTTTTGTGACCTTTCCCAAAGCTCGCTTTAAGATTAGAGTAGTTTTAGGACAATCTTTATACGTTGCGACGAGTTTGTAGAATGGTGGAATATTTTCCTGGCGCGCTTTTTAATCCCAGAGACAGGCGTGCACTAAAATATCGCTGATAGCGTTTTAGAATAATTACTTGTTGAATGAGTGCTTCGCTACACGGCTAATAAAAGGTGTGTTCAGTGGAATGGAATATTCTCCTCTCGCTTTATCTTTTCATGGACACGCGCGCTTAGTAGAAGGTAGAATAAATACTCAGGCAACAAGAAACGCTTATCTCGTGTTATGTTTTGCTTCTGTTATGTTAATTTCATATCATTCCGCTCACTTGGTCTCACTTTCCCCTTAACCCGTTTTTAATACGATACTCGGTCAACAACAAATGCCTTAGAACGAGAGAAACATACAGCTTGTTATCTTGTTTTGTGTGTTACATGTATGCGGTAATAATATATTTTCATCCCGCTAAATCGTTCCAGAGAGAACAAAAACATGCTTGTCGTCTTTGGCGGTCCTTTTGTGTTATGTTAACTGCGAAAAAATCGCAAATTTTGTAAAATCCGCAGGTCGGCACTAGTAGGTGGAATTTGCATTACAAAGAAGTGCAAAAAATCGCAAATTTCACAATGACTCATTGAAAAATCGTGAAGGTAGCAAAAAATCGTAAATTTTGCAAATTTTGTAAAATTCGCAAGCCGGTGCTTGCTGGTCGAGTAGCATAAAATTGTAAATTTCAGCACAACGTACCGAAAAATCGTTGAGGCAGCAGATTTTTGTATATCTTGTAGAGTTTAACGAAAAATCGCAAAATTTGCAAAATTTGTAACTGCGTTCAATCCTGGACATAAGTGGTACATGGTTGTTAAGTATCAATCCAAAAAACCAAAGTTATGATCTTTCAAAAACGTGCTAAGAAATATATCGATTCTTATTTTCATATCTACAACGAACCTGTTGAAATTGTTCAAAATTATTCGTATTTAGGAACCTTCATTTCTTCAACGGGTAACTTTTCAGTGGCACTTGACAAATTGAAAGAAAAGGCCCTTCACGCCCTTTTCAGTCCGTAGAAAACACACAAATCTCAGCAAACTATCTCCATTCTTAGCGAATAAAATTTTCGACGCAATGATCTACCTAATTTTGACATATAACAGTGAAGTCTGGGATGCATATACAAAATCTGATCTCAAGTCTTGGGACAGTAACCAGATCGAAAAATCACATCTCCAATTCTGTAAACGTTATTTAGAAGTAAACAATAAGGCATCCAATGTAGCATGTAAAGCTGAACTTGGTAGGTTTCATCTCATTATAGCTATCAATCAGAAAATTATGAATACTCCTCATATCTTCTAAGCAAGGATAATTGCTCTATTGTTAAATAAGTCTTCTAAATTCTAATTCGATCTGCAATCAGTGGATGAAGAGCCAATTCGTGGAAATGCCACTGCAAGTTAGTTATTATTATTATTATTATTATTATTATTATTATTATTATTATTATTATTGTTATGACTATTACTAATACTAATAATAATAATAATTATTATTATTATTATTATTATTATTGTTATGACTATTACTAATACTAATAATAATACTAATTACTACTACTATTACTATTACTACTACTATTACTATTACTATTACCATTACTATTACTATTACTACTACGATTACGATTACTATTAGTATTACTATTACTATTACATTACTATTACTATTACTACTACTATTACTATTACTATTACTATTACTATTACTATTACTATTACTATTACTATTACTATTACTATTACTATTACTATTACTATTACTATTACTATTACTATTACTATTACTATTACTATTACTATTACTATTACTATTACTATTACTATTGCTATTACTATTACTATTGCTATTACTACTACTACTACTACGACTATTACTATTACTATTACTGTTACTATTACTATTACTATTACTATTGCTATTACTATTACTATTACTACTATTACTATTACTATTACTATTACTATTACTATTACTATTACTATTACTATTACTATTACTATTACTATTACTATTACTATTACTATTACTATTACTATTACTATTACTATTACTATTACTATTACTATTACTATTACTATTACTATTACTATTACTATTACTATTGCTATTACTATTACTATTGCTATTACTACTACTACTACTACGACTATTACTATTACTATTACTGTTACTATTACTATTACTATTACTATTGCTATTACTATTACTATTACTACTATTACTATTACTATTACTATTACTATTACTATTACTATTACTATTACTATTACTACTACTACTACTATTACTATTACTATTGCTACTACTACTATTACTATTACTACTACTATTACTACTACTATTACTACTACTATTACCACCACCACCACCACCACCACCACCACCACCACCTATTACTATTACTATTACTACTACTACTACTACTATTACTATTACTATTGCTACTACTATTACTACTACTATTACCACCACCACCACCACCACCACCTCCACCAAATGTTTTTATGTGGGCACATTCAACCTTTTCGTGGAATCGTACTTAAAAGTGGCCGCAAGCTCTCAAATTTCGATATCACGTGACTTAGAAGAAGACCCCGCGATGCTGAGAAGACCCCTCCTTAACCACTTTGTTTTAGAAAGTCGAAAACTTTGAGCAAAAAAAATGCAGTAAAGGTATAACTATTATACTGTACTTACACGTCTGTGAAAAAAAAATTGGCCTGAAATTCAATCTAACTTTTGTCAAATTTTTTAACTTTCCTACATTAGGTGGTTTTTTCTTGAAAAAAATACACAATGTTCCTGTGTGATAGGAAGACATTGTGTGTAAAGATTACACGATTTGGTTAATAGCTCGTTGTTCCACAGAACAATATGTACGTCTTGACATGAAAATTTGTCATGATTCGCCGAAGAGGTTTTTTGTGTTTATCTCACTCCCATTTTAATCCAGAGAAGTGAGATTTACACAAGATATATTTCAATACTTAGCCAACAATCAAAGCTTTGTTAGGAATTATTACCTTTCAATGCTACTAAGCTGGACCTACTTAAAGTTTGAGAAATGTGGGCAAATTCGACCAAAGACGATGAAATTTTTTATTTTTATTTTCATTGATTTCTCCACGTTAATAAAATTTTAAGACACCAAATAAACTGGAATGTAAAGATACGTTTCTCCGCAAAAGAATGATGCAATTCTAATATATTTCCAATTAATTACAATAAAGTTACAATTAGTTAAAGGGAAGCAGTTTTTTTTTCCGTCTAATTTTGATTCATGATTTTTTTATATTTAATCTTTGATATCTCGTACCAGTTTTAATGAAATTTTAAACTACCTCCTGATTTTAAACATCTTGAACAGGAAAGTGTGCACAACAAGTTTGGGACAATATTGTCAAATATTTTTGGAGATATTCTCGAAATAGTAAAATCCATAAAAAATCAGTAAAAAGTTTCAGGATCTACTTTAACATCATCGTTGAAGCCTTTTTTTTAAATATTTTAATGTGAGTTTTACACAGTTAATAATCCAATATTACATAAATGTGTCATATAAGTTTAGACTTTTTTTGAAAAAAATACCTTGATTTATCAGCTTATAAAGACATCTGTTTTAAAACACACATATTTTTTTAAGAAATTTAGTGTCATACTTTGGAGAGCTGTAGCGCCATACTGTATCAACCAAATTAATTGTTTTGTTTACTGACTGTTGTACTAGGTTGGTACTTAGTCATACTGGAAGTCCATTATATTTGAATAAAGCCAAAAAAAGATATTGCACTTTAAAATTCCCAGTTGGTCATTGTCAATGTGCTGTTGTTAGAATGTTGTGCAAAAAAAGTCGCAAAAACTCGACATTTTAACTCAGCTTTTTTTAAATGGCAATCAACAGAAATAACAAATATTGGACTATACCGTGTGTGATTTTCAAGTTGTTTCGTTAAAACGTGAATTTTTTACCGTTTTTCAAAGTTATATTTAGGTACCAGAAAAGTTCGCATTGCGGACCTATTTTGTGGGCATTTTCGACCAAAATGGCGGAAGTTAAATATAATAAGAAAGTGACTGGAATTACTGCTTTTTGCCCGGGTTTTTAAACAGTTTTATAGCAGAGGTCTTTGTCTCTCTTTTGGTGAAGATCCTGTCCAAGTTGGTCAATATTGGAATCTTTTAGCGTTACTTAAGTACCAGAGAAGTACGCATTGCGGACCTATTTAATGTGGTCATTTTCGACTAAAATGGCGGAGGCTAAAATGTAATAAATAATAACCAAACGTAATATATTTTTACGGGGTGTTACAGTAGAGGTCTTTGTCTTTTTTTTTGCCGAATATTCTGTTCAAATTGGTCAATGTGGGAATTTTTTACGATTTTTTTTGCAATTACCCTTTTTGAGGTATATTTCAGTGAACACATCATGCAGTCAAAGGTGAGCCTCCATTTGGCGTTGAAACCAAGGCTGCAAAGCACACTAGGGTAATTTTGTGGGAAACTTTAGACGTTAATAACTCTGCGAGGATTTTATCAATTGAAACAAAATTTGGAATGCACATGTCCGAAATGGGTAATTCAAACAGGTTTACAATTAAACAGCCTCGGACGCTAATATGTTGTTCATATTTCTTTTTTACTCAAGGTTGTCACGCAATCTGTACACTTTTTCCAAACAACTTCTTGAGCAGCAGCAAAAGACAAAGGAACACGCCACGTCACGCAATCTTTGCAAGTTTTCAGAGCTGGGCTTTACAACACGCAGCGCCATGGCAGCGCTTTCTTCCAGGAGGAATGCCGCTGTGAAGTAAGGACTGCAGCAAACGAAGCAATGTCCAGTTGGTGTGCTCAGAAGATTGGTTAAATGAGTTGGCAGACGAAGAGACCAAAGGTTTTCATGGCTGAGTGATTGCACTGTCAAATAGATTTTTACATATTTCAGTCATCTTTTCATCGAGTTGGTGTATCTGGGATATTTGGAGAGCACTCAAGAAACTAGGATAGCTCCCTGCTGTAATTCAAGCAACTCTTGTTTATTTCGTTTTCTCCGAAGTCTCTGCTTGCATCATAACTTGATGATGCATGTTGAAGCATGAATCGTATCTTTCGTCAAGATTAGAAACTACTGTAACACGCCAGACAATCCGTATTGAGGAGAACCAGAACAAAAATCGATATACATTTGTAGACTAGTTCTCTACTACATTTTAGCCTCCGCCATTTTGGTCGAAAATGACCACATTAAATAGGTCCGCAATGCGTACTTCTCTGGTACTTAAGTAACGCTAAAAGGTTCCAATATTGACCAATTTGGACAGGGTCTTCACCGAAAGAGAGACAAAGACCTCGACTATAAAACTGTTTCAAAACCCCGGGCAAAAAGCAGCAATTCCAGTCACTTTCTTATTATATTTTAACTTCTGCCATCTTGGTCGAAAATGCCCACAAAATAGGTCCGCAATGCGCACTTTTCTGGAACCTAAATATAACTTTGAAAAACGGTAAAAAATTCACGTTTTAACGAAACAACTTAACAATCACACACGGTATAGTCCAATATTTGTTCTTTCTGTTGATTGCCATTCAAAAAAAAGCTGAGTTAAAATTTCGAGTTGTTGCGACCTTTTTTGCACAACATTCTAACAACAGCACATTGACATTGACCAACTGGGAATTTTAAAGTGCAATATCTTCCTTTGGTTTTAATCAAATACAATGAACTTCCAGTATGATTAAGTACCAACCTAGTACAACAGTCAGTAAACAGAATAATTAATTTGGTTGACACAGTATGGCGCTACAGCTCTCTAAAGTTTGACACTAAATTTCTTCAAAAAATATGTGTTTTTTTAAAACAGATGTCTTTATAAGCTGATAAATCAGGGTATTTTATTTTAAAAAAGTCCAAACTTATATGACACATTGATGTAATATTGGACTATTAACTATATAAAACTCACATTAATATATTAAAAACAAAGGCTTCAACGATGATGTTAAAGTAGATCTTCAAACTTTTTACTGATTTTTTATGGATTTTACTATTTCGAGAATATCTCCAAAAGTATTTGACAATATTGTCCCAAACTTGTTGTGCACACTCTGCTCTCCAAGATGTTCAAACTCAGGAGGTAGTTTAAAATTTCATTAAAACTGGTACGAGATATCAAAGATTAAATATAAAAAAAAACATGAATCAAAATTTGAGGGAAAAAAAACTGCTTCCCTTTAACTAATTGTAACTTTGTTGTAATTAATTGGAAACATATTAGAATTGCATCATTCTTTTGCTGAGAAACGTATCTTTACATTCCAGTTTATTTGGTGTCTTAAAATTTTATTAACGTGGAGAAATCAATGAAAATATAAATAAAAAATTTCATCGTCTTTGGTCGAATTTGCCCACATTTCTCAAACTTTAAGAAGGTCCAACTTAGTAGCATTGAAAGGTAATAATTCCTAACAAAGCTTTGATTGTTGGCTGAGTATTGAAATATCTCTTGTTTAAATCTCACTTCTCTGGATTAAAACGGGAGTGAGATAAACACAAAAAACCTCTTCGGCGAATCTGCCCACATGACAAATTTTCCATGTCAAGACGTACATATTGTGCTGTGGAACGAAGAGCTATTAACCAAATCGTGTAATCTTTACACACAATGTGTTCCTATCACACAGGAACATTGTGTAGTTTTTTCAAGAGAAAACCACCTAATCTAAGAAAGTTAAAAAATTTGACAAAAGTTAGATTGAATTTCAGGCCAATTTTTTTTTCACAGACGTGTAAGTACAGTATAATACTTATACCTTTACTGCATTTTTTTTGCTCAAAGTTTTCGACTTTCTAAAACAAGGTGGTTAAGGAGGGGTCTTCTCAGCATCGCGGGGTCTTCTTCTAAGTCACGTGATATCGAAATTTGAGAGCTTGCGGCCATTTTTAAGTACGATTCCACGAAAAGGTTGAATGTGCCCACATAAAAACATTTGGTGGAGGTGGTGGTGGTGGTGGTGGTGGTAATAGTAGTAGTAATAGTAGTAGCAATAGTAATAGTAATAGTAGTAGTAGTAGTAGTAATAGTAATAGTAATAGGTGGTGGTGGTGGTGGTGGTGGTGGTGGTGGTGGTAATAGTAGTAGTAATAGTAGTAGTAATAGTAGTAGTAATAGTAATAGTAGTAGTAGCAATAGTAATAGTAATAGTAGTAGTAGTAGTAATAGTAATAGTAATAGTAATAGTAATAGTAATAGTAATAGTAATAGTAATAGTAGTAATAGTAATAGTAATAGCAATAGTAATAGTAATAGTAATAGTAACAGTAATAGTAATAGTAATAGTCGTAGTAGTAGTAGTAGTAATAGCAATAGTAATAGTAATAGCAATAGTAATAGTAATAGTAATAGTAATAGTAATAGTAATAGTAATAGTAATAGTAATAGTAATAGTAATAGTAATAGTAATAGTAATAGTAATAGTAATAGTAATAGTAATAGTAATAGTAATAGTAATAGTAATAGTAATAGTAATAGTAATAGTAATAGTAATAGTAATAGTAATAGTAGTAATAGTAATAGTAATAGCAATAGTAATAGTAATAGTAATAGTAACAGTAATAGTAATAGTAATAGTCGTAGTAGTAGTAGTAGTAATAGCAATAGTAATAGTAATAGCAATAGTAATAGTAATAGTAATAGTAATAGTAATAGTAATAGTAATAGTAATAGTAATAGTAATAGTAATAGTAATAGTAATAGTAATAGTAATAGTAATAGTAATAGTAATAGTAATAGTAATAGTAATAGTAATAGTAATAGTAATAGTAATAGTAGTAGTAATAGTAATAGTAATTGTAATAGTAATAGTAATACTAATAGTAATCGTAATCGTAGTAGTAATAGTAATAGTAATGGTAATAGTAATAGTAATAGTAGTAGTAATAGTAATAGTAGTAGTAATTAGTATTATTATTAGTATTAGTAATAGTCATAACAATAATAATAATAATAATAATAATAATTATTATTATTATTAGTATTAGTAATAGTCATAACAATAATAATAATAATAATAATAATAATAATAATAATAATAATAATAATAACTAACTTGCAGTGGCATTTCCACGAATTGGCTCTTCATCCACTGATTGCAGATCGAATTAGAATTTAGAAGACTTATTTAACAATAGAGCAATTATCCTTGCTTAGAAGATATGAGGAGTATTCATAATTTTCTGATTGATAGCTATAATGAGATGAAACCTACCAAGTTCAGCTTTACATGCTACATTGGATGCCTTATTGTTTACTTCTAAATAACGTTTACAGAATTGGAGATGTGATTTTTCGATCTGGTTACTGTCCCAAGACTTGAGATCAGATTTTGTATATGCATCCCAGACTTCACTGTTATATGTCAAAATTAGGTAGATCATTGCGTCGAAAATTTTATTCGCTAAGAATGGAGATAGTTTGCTGAGATTTGTGTGTTTTCTACGGACTGAAAAGGGCGTGAAGGGCCTTTTCTTTCAATTTGTCAAGTGCCACTGAAAAGTTACCCGTTGAAGAAATGAAGGTTCCTAAATACGAATAATTTTGAACAATTTCAACAGGTTCGTTGTAGATATGAAAATAAGAATCGATATATTTCTTAGCACGTTTTTGAAAGATCATAACTTTGGTTTTTTGGATTGATACTTAACAACCATGTACCACTTATGTCCAGGATTGAACGCAGTTACAAATTTTGCAAATTTTGCGATTTTTCGTTAAACTCTACAAGATATACAAAAATCTGCTGCCTCAACGATTTTTCGGTACGTTGTGCTGAAATTTACAATTTTATGCTACTCGACCAGCAAGCACCGGCTTGCGAATTTTACAAAATTTGCAAAATTTACGATTTTTTGCTACCTTCACGATTTTTCAATGAGTCATTGTGAAATTTGCGATTTTTTGCACTTCTTTGTAATGCAAATTCCACCTACTAGTGCCGACCTGCGGATTTTACAAAATTTGCGATTTTTTCGCAGTTAACATAACACAAAAGGACCGCCAAAGACGACAAGCATGTTTTTGTTCTCTCTGGAACGATTTAGCGGGATGAAAATATATTATTACCGCATACATGTAACACACAAAACAAGATAACAAGCTGTATGTTTCTCTCGTTCTAAGGCATTTGTTGTTGACCGAGTATCGTATTAAAAACGGGTTAAGGGGAAAGTGAGACCAAGTGAGCGGAATGATATGAAATTAACATAACAGAAGCAAAACATAACACGAGATAAGCGTTTCTTGTTGCCTGAGTATTTATTCTACCTTCTACTAAGCGCGCGTGTCCATGAAAAGATAAAGCGAGAGGAGAATATTCCATTCCACTGAACACACCTTTTATTAGCCGTGTAGCGAAGCACTCATTCAACAAGTAATTATTCTAAAACGCTATCAGCGATATTTTAGTGCACGCCTGTCTCTGGGATTAAAAAGCGCGCCAGGAAAATATTCCACCATTCTACAAACTCGTCGCAACGTATAAAGATTGTCCTAAAACTACTCTAATCTTAAAGCGAGCTTTGGGAAAGGTCACAAAAGAGTAAATCATTATAGAACATAAACCTACCGTCTTAAAGGACATTTCACGACTCTAACATAACTGTATGCCTATTGATACGAAAAGGTCAGCGGTATGACCTTCGGACGCCATGTTGCTTATTCCCTTAGTGTGCAAGTCCTTCCTTTTTCTTAATTTCGTGCATAATGACTGTGTATATCGGCATACCTATGAAGTGTTTGTACTAGGGACCATCAGATTGCTTGTAAGTAATCGCTTTGTCGATTTACTTTCACTTCGTTGCCTTTAATTTCAATTTCAATTTCCTTCGCGTTTACACCCTCCATATTTGTAGTTGCAGAAATCATCATACCTATCTGTATGCTGCATTCTTTATTGGCAACCTTCATTAAAGGCTATGGAAACTCACAAATTTCGTAATTTTCGTGACTTTCGATGGGCCTTCCCTGCAACCCCTTGAATATATTTCGTTGATTTTGTAAGTGGTATTGCGAATTATTGTAAATTTCGCAGTTTTCGTAAATTTCGTAATTTTCGCAATTTTCGTAACTTTGGACAGGGCTCCCCTGCAACCTTTTGAATAAATTTTGTTGATTTTGTAAGTGGTATGGGGAATTTTTGTAAATTTCGCAGTTTTCGTAGCTGCGTTCAATCCTGGACATTACTCCCATGTACTGCAATGGGATGATAGAGTGTTAAGGCAATTTTGCAGTCCTATTTTTGATCTTGACAATATGACTAAATCGGCTGCTGGGATCAGATAGAATTAATTCAAAAGAGAATGGTATATCATTTATTAAGAGGTTGAACAGTAACTGGCTCAAAATACAATCTTGGCGTACCCCTCTCACGTATGGAAAGGGCTCTGTTTGATTTTGGCCAATTTTAATGGAGCAGGTAGTTAGAATACAAGCTCTTTATTAAATTGAAAAAACAGCCACCGACGTAATAGCATAAATAAAAGTCCGTCATGCCAAACTGAGTCGAAAGCTTTTTTGAAGTCGACAAAACAAGCATAAATTTTTCGTTGTGATGATACACGTATTTATCTACCAGAGTTCTCAATGTAAGAACATGATCAGCTGTTCTATTTTTGGGCAGAAAACCAATCTGGGAATTGTGTAGAATATTTTAAATAAAAGAGAATTGTCACGCTCAAGCAGATTCTCGTGCCTAGGCCCACTCTGCTAAGAGAAGCAAAAAGTGCTATGGGGACGAGAAAGTGGTGTCATGGAAAAAAGACATTACTCTATGCAATTTTGATTACTTGCTTTCGAAAACAACCTATAACCACATGGGAAAAATGCATTGCGTTTAATTTATTTCGTTTAATTTAAATTATAGTCTGTTAGTTTGAACGTAATACATGAAATAATAGAACTGCAATTTGAAGTGTCACTGAAAAATATTACTAAATTATGAAAGAGGTCACAATCTTTCAGAATTAAGATTTTATAATTAAAGGCCATTGTCAAAAATAGAGTCTGTCGAGCAGAGGACAATTTGAGCATTTATATTGATAGCAGCCTTGTTTCAATTTAATTAAAAGAGAAAATTTACCTAAATATTTCTTCGCGAGAAAATGACTTTTCAGGGCCGAGTGTAATTTAGCATAAATTACCCGCCCTTTTTTGTAATGTTTTTATACGAAAATGTGCTATATAGCTTGTTTGTGATATGGGATGTTTTTGCGTTAGCTCTGTTTCCATACTTACAAAACTGTCTTATTGAGCTTATTGTATTAATATAGCTGCGGGCGGTTAGATTTTCATTGAATAGATGCAAAGTTTAGTAGCATTGGCATTGTTCCTTGTGAATGGTTTTGTAGCCGAAGCATAGAACTGAATACAATAGTTGTGGCCAACTTTTAAGACGGCCGAGTGTTAATTAAAGTAGCCTTGCGTGTCGAAGATAACTTGGTTTTCAATCGTGCAAAATGAGCGAAGATGACCTTGGCAGTTCAAACGATAGCTACTTCGAATACACCAAGCAATACCAGAATTATTTACTGTTCGCAGACGCGGTGTTCGCTGTTGATTTTTTGTTGGCTGTCACCGGTGTAGTCGCAAACTGCATTGTTTGTGGCGTTCTTCTTCGCCAGAAACGACTCCTGAAGAACTTTTCAAATTTTCATCTCTTCAATCTTCAGCATAACTGACATTATTTTCAGACTTGCTCTTCACACCAATGTTGTTAACCATTGAATACACCGCGTTGAACATGGAAGCGATGCTTGTTTGCAAGCTCGCTGCGTTTGGAACCTACACAACATTGGCTGTTACATTCACGCTCCTGTTGGGAATTGCTTTTGATCGCGTATGTCCACATTGACATCCTTTAAAAAGCCTAAGTACATTACGTGGAAGCACAGCCGAAATGCTGTCATTATTTCATGGTTTTTACGGTAGCATTTTGCTCTTCGCCATTCCTTTACAGCATGAAGTATATCAAAGCTGAATGGAAACCTTACGGCCGACGCAGAATACGAGCTTTGTCTCTCGACTTTAGGCGTTCCTTTCCAAATCTCCTCAAGTGTGTTTCTGTTTTGCTTTCTTAGTTCTCTGGTTTTAATGGCTGTAGCATACAGACAAAGTTTTAAAAGTGCTCTGGCAGCGATCTCGAAGTAAAGTTATCAATTCAAAATAGCGTGAAGCAAAACTTCGTGCAGTGAAAATGATGATCATAATCGTCGTCGATTACTTTGTAAGCTGGGGGCCAAAACTTATTTGGATTTGTCTGCAAGCTTTCGAGGTTGTCTCTTTGGAGTATCCACTTGATTGGGGAAAGGCTGATGGAAGGAAATTTCTTTGGGCAGACAACAATGGAAAAGAGGAGAAAACGAGTACATCATGTTTACTCAAATTGTTGATCCGAATCATTAATAAGTTATATTTTACTTTTACAAGGCGCAGTTTTTAAATACGTAGTGTATTGGGTATGTACATACATGTACTCTCGAGAGAGACTTAACAGGAGGTGCTGTAATGGCCTCAAAAGTTGTTGTTCGCAAAATCCAAATACGGTGAAAACGCGTAGCATCAGTGAAACAAAATACTCTATCGTTTTAGACTGCGAGATACGAAAACTACTGAAAATACGGTTTTGGACAAACGAAATAAAAACTGCCCAAAAAGTGATTGTGTCGGAGGAAATGCGCCTTGACCAGTTAGTATAGACGGTCGTAGTGACTAATTTGTAAACAAATAAATTGTTTACATTTCTAGGAAAATAAAATTTACCGCTCGAAGGATGATATTGTCCAATATGGCAGTTTGTTCGTGACAGATGCAAACGTGTATGCTGTATTAATTGTTAAACTTTACACAATTTGCAATGTTAGGATTTGGTTATAGAATTTGTGGACCGCGACTGATTGATTGCAGCGGTAGGGTCAAGAAATACACGCGTCGTTCCGACCAAATTCACACAAAGCCGGAATGAGGAAACAAAATGGATAATTTTGTAATCATATAGTTGTACAGAACAAAATCGACAATACAGAATTTTAACATTTTTCGACAGTCATCATAGAGACTTTCCGTCTTTGTCAAAAGATCTTGTAGTGTTTTTGCACATGAAAGGAAAAAAAATGGTAAAACATTTTGGCCCAAATTAACAGCAGCGAAATCAGGATTTTGTAACTAACTCGGTGTTGCTTCTTTGAATGTATGGTGTGTGCGTTGTTAATCCCATTAATACACGGACTCAGAGCTAGGGCCCTCACCGATATAATCCGGCAATTTTGGAAATGTCACGCAATATAAATCCCGTGAATAGTAGCGTCGGTTTCATTGGTTGAATAATTCAAACACATGTTTGGCCAAAACGTTCACATCGTCAGATACGAGTTGTACCAACACGAAAAAGTTGGTGAAAAAGTTGGCTGAGAATAGCAGGCACGTTCTTATTTCGTCGACTAACAGTTTGCCAATGTTTGTTTGCGGACTCTTGTTTTGCGCGTTTCAAACACATCAACTTGAGTGTCCAACTTAGGTTTGGCCGGTTTTTTTTTTTTTTGTGAATATGGAAGGCCGCTTAAGGAATTTCCTCATTCCCAGATTTTATACCCAAGTGTATAAAGTTTTACTTTTCGATGAAATTTTAAGAAAACTTGGCTGTACTTGGTTTTTTTTTACAATATTTCAGCAAACTCACATTATCATCACATCCGGAATTATAAAATATGCAAATTGTTTCCAATCTGTCAGTTACCCAAAAGACCAGGACAGTCACCCTGTTATTAAAATA